>MOOZ01000563.1:114958-125889 GCA_002930495.1 Cecropterus lyciades | reverse complement strand
TTTTTTAATTTACCTGCCAACAGCAGAACACACAATACATTTCATAATAAACTTTTTAAAAAGTAGGTCTGGTGTGAAAGCCAATTATAGGCAAGAACGACATGAAAATTATTAATTTGTGATTTAGAAACCGATACTGTCGATCATTACAGACTTTACTGACAATCCATTATAGACAATCATACTTCGTATTAAAGGCATGCATGCACTAATTTGTCTGTAATTGTCGCATACTGGTTTCGGTTTGTGCAACTATAACTACTTAAGTGCTAAAATTTTATTTTTAAAATAAGATAATGTATTAAAGAATATGTCGAGTTCCTTATCCATAGAGCATAATCGGTTGTACTCAGCACAGATTCGAGGAAGAGAATGTATAGGAATATTTGTCCTACAAACAGGAATGTGGAAAGGGATGGCGTGGGTACGTTGTAGATGAGACGTTGAGCCTTACTTCATTTAGAAGGCTGCTCGAAACTATGGCTCCACTTAAAAGTTTTTTAAAAATGTGATATCTATGAGTATACGACAGTTGTATAAAGATGTCATCTTAAAGAGCTCTAGACGCAGGTCATAAGGTGTTCTGTGTGAAATATGAGATGCGTGGTACGCCAGGTATCTGGTGAAAGAACGTTGGATGTTTTCTATGCGCTATGAGTGTGAAGAGTATTGAGGAAATTTAGGCTACCGACCAATACTCAAGTTGACGTACGTTCAAAAAAATTAAAACCCATAAACCCGTGCTCGCTCCACGCCCACGTCGACGCCGACGCTGATTTCAATTGCAATCAGGTCAAACATTTGAGCCTACTATCGCTTATCAATTTCGATTACATGTATGTCGTGTAACATTTTTAAAAACGCGGTTGAAACACTGCTAGTTATAACGTCACTAAACAACGACTAAGTAATTCTAATCGCCTACTTTATGTGCCAAAACCCTTGCCCGTCAACTGAATGACTTGCATTTTAGATATATTATAGTAAAGTGGTTACTACGAATGCGTAGTGGTATATTGGTATTGAAATTTGTTGTACAAATAAGTCTCTTAGAAGCATGCGTCAGGTATAAAAATTATGTTGAAGTATTCCTTTGTGTATCTTGAGTATCGTATCAGGAGCTAGACGAGTAGCGTACGATCGAGTATGTAGCAATTGAGGCTTTAATTGTATAGAGTGTTGCATTGTTCGTATTAGTGCTGCCATCTTAATAGTTAAGTTAAGTGTATTTTCTTGATAATAAGCGTTGTTATGACGAGTCGTCATAACAACGCTTTATAAATCCTTGAATGGTAAAGATTTGGTTATAATCAAGCACCTCTCAGCAAATCCATTGCCAATTATGATCTACCATTTTTATTCAGGAGAGCGGGTTAAGCATTCACCCATTCAATATATAATTATATACTGAAGTTTTTCCGTGGTGTTTATCCGGGCAGAATAATTAAACAGGTGGGCGGCTACGCAATATTATAATAAATGAGATGAACCTTTTCTTCGCCAATAAATTATTAAAAGTCTATCTTTAGCTGGTTTGGCTTTGTCAATAGAAGTACTGGATCTGCCACGTGGTAGCAACGGTTTCGAGAGTGATTTAAATACCGCTCTCATTATTGAAGAAGCTGGTTATAGATTTTAAGAAGGTGGACTCTTTGTGGTTCGACTTCGGAAGCTCCACCGTCACACCTTTTTCTGCCTTATAACAGCAGTATTACACGCTGTCGTGTTCTGGTCTGACGGGTGTGGTAAGGGAGACATACTTTTCCGAGGCATTCCGTCTTAGTCCTCCGGGGTAGCAACGCATCCAAGGCTAACCTTAGTTGAGATTTTGATCATATGTAGGGTTGATTACAGATGTCCATGGGCGGCAGTAGCCACTTACCATCAACTGGGCTGCATGCTCGTTTGCTACTTCCATATTATAAAAAAAAAAAAAAACAAAATAGTGATCTAATGAACATTTCAGACCGTTACTGTTAGGACAGTAATGAAATGGTGCAGTAAGCTGCCTAAGAGCAGTAGGCTGCTGGCCAATGTCTACCACGATAGCCAAGTGCGTGAACAAATGACCACTCAATTAAGTCAATAATATAAAACCTGGTATTCAGTACTCGTTGGGGACATGTAATTTAACCCTCGCCTCTGCTTTGCAACCTCCTGGATACCCTTAATAACCTTTAATTAATTGGGTATTTTGGAACGTATTCATATATTTTAATAGGTAATTATACTTTAAATTTAGTTTGTGATTACTTCGTGAAAAGTTACTCAGTATTTGTATTCGTTATTCATCTCTTATACTCAAATTAAGACCAATGTAATTACATATATTATTGGACCAACTTTAATTGTCTGTCAAAATATAGTCTGTAGATTTCACTTTCATTTCAGTTTTTTTTTTCATGCATATACATATATGTCGCAGGGATACGATAAAAACAGATTTGATTAATTCCCTAAGTGATTTGAGCAAGTCATGGAGGATTTTAAAATAATAACATAATTTTATCTTTACCCTGAAGAAATCTAGTGATTTGAACAAATACCTAAACTAGTCTAGAGAAATGATAAAAAACATGGCAATAATAAATACCACGACGATGTTAATAATGGTAAAAACATGGGATGAAGCTCTACGAAATAAGAAGGACAAGTTCTGACAACGCAAATGTTTTTGATGTATAGCGATGTATACCTTAATAATATTACGAGGGAAAACCTAGACCCTAATTAGGGCTCATAAAAAATGTGATAAACGTAATTAATTTTGAATAAGATATTATCAGCGATGGATGACAGTAAACACGAAGCAAAAACAGAAATGTGACGAGTAAAATGATAAATTGGATCTTAAATTTAGCTTATCCTGAAAATGGGATATTATATACAAGAATTCAATTATATTAATGAGGAATAAAGTGAAGTGAGGCGTAACACTTTGTCGCTATTAATAGATAGGTAACTCATTTTCAACCCCCAAGGCAAAAACGGTGTTATGATTTTATTGGGAAACAGATTTCTTTTAGGTGGTTATTTCCTATGTATTAAAAAACAGTTGTTTCAAAATGTTCAGCTTTTTTTAAAATGGGAATGTAATGTAAATTTAATTTTTATATGAGACTGATTAAATTTTGAAATTGGTAATCTAGTGGTGGTATTTTGAAAGTGGTTGTATTTTCTTTAAAGTGAAGTAGGAATCGAGCGTGCAGTCCACCTGATGGGGAGTAGCCACTGCCGTCCATGGACACCTGTAAGCAACTTCACATAAATAGGGGTTCTATCTGAAATACATAACAGTTGTATTGCTACTCTCGAGAACTAATATGGTCGCCTCATATCAAATTGAGCCGGTAACCATATCGTTTCAACGAATAATCGTTTCAAGAACTGCCCCATGCTATAAATAGGTATGGCGGTGGTACCTCCCCGGTAGAACTATATTCATTCTATGACTTTGAAATCCTTGTATTTCTGCCTTATAACATATCACTAAAATAGATAACATAAGTGTAAAAAGTAGTGATAGTCTAGCTAGTGAAGCTCGACGTTTAAGTTCCAGTAAATTATCGGAACTATTTAATTACTTTTTAACTTTAAACTAAATATAAACAACAAATTTATAATCGTGTTCGAACAGAGTAACGACCGCACGGAACGAAATCTTAATAAAGACTGAGCCTGTACAACCTTTTTTTTAGCGTATGTGTTGTTGCTGTTGACCCTACTGGCCTTTACAGCTTCACCGGGTTTTATGGCGAGCCTAAAGCTCAAGTCGGGACAAGAAGACTGGGCTGGAGGGGAATGGCTTTGGTCCCCGTTGCCGGGTTCCTTGGCCATCCGCCTTCACTAGAGGGAGGGACGGTTGTGGACCCAGCTATTGCCGGAAGCCTGTACAACAGATGCGTCTGTCTCCCTTTATATAGGCGGACGATGACGTAATGCATTTTTCATAAGCTGACATCCAACAATATAGATATCTGAGAGTCCTTTTAACAAATGTTGTCAAAGTTGTAAAGACACCAATTGCTCTAGTTAGCGCGGTGGGCGATAGCCATGTGTCACTGTGACAATTCGAAGGTGGTGGAACCCTCTGAGGTTCAACTCCGGAAGTATCATCACCACACCTATTTCTGCATAATAACAGCAGTAATATGCGTTGGGGTGTTCTGGTGCTCGGGGGGTAGATACGCTGCCGTGGGCACCCTCAGCTAAGACTCTGATGTTATCTGGGGTAGCTTACAGGTCTTCTTGCAAAAAAAATTCAAGATCCGTGCCCTGCATTAGGACAGTAATGCAATGACGACGATACTAAAGTACTTATCGTGAATGAAGTCGAATGTAATAGTTAGATAATTAAAATGCTTTTTAAAATAGGATTACGCTTGCCTGAACATTTGATGTGGGGATGACACACAAAAGATGGATGGCTTAGGCAAGTATTCGAAATACGACAAAATGGCGTCATAAATATGGCGGGGATTTATGAGGATCAAAAATATTATTTAACATGCCTGGGACTATATTACAAGTTTTTATTTATCTTGCTTAATTAGTTTTTATATTATGTGAGAGAATATTTCAACCTACCGATTGAGCTGAAATTTTACACACACGTTTTTGATGGCATTGCATAATAGCTACGTAATGTCATTCTTAATCCAATATGGCTGCAATAACGCTCCAAGATGGCGAACCAATTATTATTTTCATTAACTCTCATGATACGGCTATCAAATGAAATGGTTTTCAGGAAATAATACGAAAATAAAATGGCATTACTAAAAAGCTTGTGTTTAAAAACTTTTTACATCAATTATATATTTAGTAGATTTTCGACCATATGGTACATTATTTAATTCAAAGAAATATTAGATCTCTTGTATTGATCAAAATCAAAAATCGCGCAACAAATGACGTAGGTAAAAGGTTTCCGTAGAAATTGTAAAAATGTTGACATACTTCCATTACAGTACTTCCATTAGTATTACACGGTAAATGTGTAACATAAGTCCCATTATAAGACGTTTTCTCTTCTTAGGCGAGAATGAACGAGAATTATTGTATACTAACTGCGCCATGTGGTTTTACCCACGTTAAAAAAATATAGAATATAAAATAGAATTGATAAATTTGAGTGATCTAAAAACTAATTGTTATCTCAAGATATAAACTATGGGTACATATAACTTTGAATATGTAAAAATATAAATTTAATTTAGTAGATTTGTTGTGATGCGATTTTAAATACAGACAAACAGTCGAATGAAATTTCTATTATAACTTAGTCTAAATCCAAATGATTTTATTCGCAAATGTGTTCGATGAACAGACATACGGAACGCTCATTTTTATTACATGTAAGGTAATTATAAGGTAATATATATCATATTAAGGTAATTTATTTTATAAGTCATGCGATATGTTACTTTTTTAGATAATGTAACGGAAAGAAAGGAAAGGAAAAATCAAAAGTGCTACTTTACCTTTACAATTGATATAAATAACGAATTTTGGTTTATGCGGAAGCGTTGATCCCCACGGGTTGAGTGGATTTAACCACTTTACAAAATCAACGTACGGCGCAGGAATTAAGTGCGTAACCGCTAATGACTAAATGCTTCCGAGTGCTTCGGGGACTAGGTATTCCCTTAGCTCCGGTTGTAGTTAATATATACTTAGTAGTCGTAAAACTGTGTAAAACAATTTTGGGCCACTTTTAAATAGAAAATGGGTTGATCATTAATTTGTGCCTCCGTCCATCATTCCGCAATGGCATAGCAGGATATTCTTCGTTCTTCTCCCAGTTATGAAGTGTTGAGATGATGTATAGTTGTACGGGTAGACCCTTGCCCAATAGTGGGATCCTAAAGGGTTGCAGTATACACGGTATAAGAACCAGTGTAAGTTCGACCAGGGAGGTACCACTGCTACGCCTATTTCTAGCGTGAAGCAGTTCTTGCGTGTTGGTGGAAGGGTGTGGTTGCCGGTTCACTTATAAAAGAGACGGGCATCTTAGTCCCCAAGAGTAGCAACGCATCTGTGATCGACTTCAGGTAGCCCTGTTTTAAATGAAGTTGCTAACAGATGTACATGGGCAGAAGTAACCGCTTATCATCAGATAGACTGAATGCTCGTTACATGGTATGATCTTATATATCTAGTAACATCGTTTAAAACATCTATATAAATAATTCCGTCGAGGGGTACGGTAGACTTGATTGAAACCTAACCTAAATAATAAAACTTAAAAAAAAAATATTGATTTCGCAAAATTCGGATTGTCGAATATTTGGTTAAATTCTAATGGTGCAAGTAGTCGCCATATTGGTCACTCGGATGCTATCTTGAATTCCTTAAAGCCGATTCATGTAATAATAGGGTAAACATGCCATCTAGCGGCGTTATTTACCTTACATAGTTTTGATATTTTATACTAGATGGCGTTACAAAATTTTACATCGCATTTCTGCATCACGTTGCCGCGCTGTTGAGAACTTTTGTAGGTTCGTGTAAATATGCTTGGAATTTGAATTTGGGTGTCGCTAACACTGGGACCAGTATATTAAACTGTAAAACTAGCTACTACAAATGGTGGCGTCTAGTGATCTGGCAGCTTTTACGAGTATCAGCTTCTAAGTCTAAGGTGTAATAACTTTTAGTTGATTATAACTACAAAAATATCTACCTACCTACATAAACATAAGAATACATTTCAACTGAGCGAAGCTGGGTTTTCATCTAGTTAAAACAAAAAAACCCGACTTCTTAAAACACAATTTTTGTTCATAATGATATATATTTAATTTAATTCTTATATGAGTTTTTGTCAAAATAGTCAAGTAAAAGTATCGTAATATGTACATTTTGAGATAAGTCTATTTACTAGCTTTCATTTGATACCAATAGTGTCGTAATAGTAAAAAAAGTCTAGCCCCTTTTTTCTCTATTTCCAGGCGACATTTTTAAAAATTATATAACCCATACCACTCTACAAACTGAGATGATTCTAATGATGTTATACGTTTAAATCTGTTTAGCCATTTGAGCTGTAGCGCGTGTCTAAGAAATGGGTATACCTACAAACAAACATACATACATATGTACCTACTTCAGTCTAATAACAGCAAGGAGACATACTTATCCAAGGTGTTCCAACTGAGTCGTCAGGAGTAGCACCACGTCTGTAGCCAACCTCAGAAATCTTATCTGGAGTTGATTACAGATGTCCGTTGTTGGCAGTTGCAGTATCATCAACTGGACTGACAGCTACGTTAATAATATTAGAAAAAAATGTTTGTTAAATCGTATAGAATATCTCGTGTTGGTGATGATGTAATACAGCATTACAGGACTACAGGACCCCTGGGGGTCCGCGGTGTCATCTCTGAACCATACATAAATCGCTCATTAAATGCAAAAGGGCCGCAAAATGAAAAATCAGCAAACCAGTTTTATTAGAAAAATGTTATCGTATAGAAAATCTCGTGTTGGTGATGAAGTAATACAGCATTACAGGACTACAGGACCCCTGGGGGTCCGCGAGTATATGTATGGGGGTCCGCGGTGTCATCTCTGAACCATACATAAATCGCTCATTAAATGCAAAAGGGCCACAAAACGAAAAATCAGCAAACCAGTTTTATTAGAAAAATGTGATCTAAGCGCACGATATATTAAAAAATTAAAAAAGATACATCCAATGATGTATATCCCTGATTTAGTTGCAAAAAAGCAACATCAACATTCACATTTTTTTTTTCATATTTTTCATAATAAACAGTTATAATTACCTTCTGTATTTGTATTTTTTTTTGTATCTGTAATAACTTAAATAAACGTAACATAAATGCTTTCTACACTCATAGCCCCACAGTAGGATTTTCTCCTGTGTCGTGGGTGCCATGGACACACAAAGACGAATACACAAACACCCAGACCCAGAACAGAAACCTAAACTCATCATTCAGATGTCTGTCTGGCCGGGAATCGAACCCGGGACCACTGCGTATCAGACCGGTATGGTGACCACTCAGCCACGCGGGTCGTCATAACACTAAAATAAATACCTAATCCTTTTTTTGCTGTTGATTTTATTAAGAGGGACTGTGCTTGATTTCCTAAGGGTGGACTGAAAAAGGCTGGGAAACGCTGGTTTATTCATATGACACCTTTCATATTATGACTTAAGTTCACTTTTGATGTTGTTTACCTACAGCTTTCAAATTGCTTACGGTATTATAAATACACTAATGTGATAAGCTCGGAATCTGAGGTATTTGCAAAACTAATGGCGATAAGCGAGTTAAATGTGAATAAAATTGTAAAATTAATTTATAATAACAAATGAATAAAAAACATTTGTTGCAACATCATATTGTTTTTCTTTTTCTTCTCAGAAATTCCTTTCATTTAATATCCATATCATGTGGATATATAAATAATCTTGTGCGTCCGCCATATTGGATTTATAATGTGACAATGAAATATGGTTAAAACGTATTATACTGAATGACCACATTGGTCAATAGATGGATAATAGAATCAATATATTCACATTTATTCCACTTATTAATTTCCGTACAGAAGAATATAAACAAAGCATAAGAACATAAACATAAGAACATAAAAAATATTAAAATGCTGGTTTTACTAGACTAGTTAAAATGGTTCAGGTATTTTAATATTTGAACCTCTTGAAGCCATTTTTTTAAATGCATATAAGCCCATATTGCATTATCTAAAGTTGACACGAGCAGAAATACCGGTGAAAGTGGCTGAAAAATATTTATTTGTCGTGCATAATAACTTATGCGTTATTAGGACATTGTTTTGATAATATAAATTAGGGTAAATGCCGTACCGCCAGTGTAAAGGGCGGCACGTAGACGGAGTCGTCTCAGTTCTGTTCGGTTATCTTAGTTATCTCAGTTGAATTGTTGGAACGAAACTGTCGGTTTGCCCGGTGTGCTTTGGATTTTTGTTAGTTTTACTTGACATGAACCCGGTTCCACCGAAAACGAACGATGACGAAACTGCCGCTCGCCCATCCCTGACGCCGTCATATTTATGTAGGTATTAATCTTTTTCTGAAACAACAATTCACGTCAAATGCAGAAAATTGTACAACATTATACTTATAAATATACTCAGTTTCACTGTTAAGTGTTAATAAATAACAGAAAAAATATTGCAATGAAATGAAATATGAAAATAATGAATAAGTAGGAAATATTAAGGCAAAGACGAACAAAATCAAACGAAAGAAAAAAAAAACAGAATAATGATAAAAGACAATGATTTATTAAAATACTTTGTTCTAAAAGCAAACTATTAAAGTAGGTGCCTAGATAGTTCGCAGTTCCGGCTAATTGGAAGCACGTAAACTTTATTGAAGTCCTTTGTCTCGCGCTCTCACTCTTTACATAAAGCCAAAGTTTGTCCAGCTCGTTTGATTAGATCGCCTCTCGTAACCATTCGTCTATACTTCACTGTCGCACGCGACGAGCGTCGCTAGGCGACGCGGCTTCTCGTTTGCGTATTGTAACTAGATGAAGATCTTTATTGTGATGGAGGAATAACATCACATATAAAGTTTTCTACTGATTATGTGTCAATATTTAGCTAGTATATTTTGCAGGCATGCAGCTAGTATCTTACTAGCGCTTTACTCACATTATTCTAGTATTACACTAATGAACTAACCACCCACTAAACAGTGGGGATGGTAAAAATCTTTTACATTTTTACCTTATATTACAATGTTTACATTAACATTGTATTATCAAGGTGGTAGAGCTCTTTGTGGTTCCACTCCAGAAGCACCACAGCCTCACCTATTTCTGCCTAATAACATTACTGTTATGCGCTATTGTGTTCTGGTGTGAAGGGTGTGGTAAGAGAGACATACTTTTCCGAGACATTCCATCTTAGTACTCAGGGGTAGCAACGTATCTGTGGTCAACCTTAGATGAGACTTTGATCCTACCTAGGGTTTATTACAGATGTCCATGGGCGGTAGTAGCCACTTACCATCAGACGAGCTGCATGCTTCTTTGCTACTCCCATACTATAAAAAACATAGACCCAGAGGCTAAGACGTCCCAACATACATATATACAAGTAAACAGTATCAAATCTAATACTAATTATGCAGCTTCTGAATTTGACATTCAAAACTAATCTGCTGATGTCATCTATACATATAAATAAAATTGAAGTGTCTGTTTGTAATATCAAAATAACAGCTTTTTACCAAATCCATATGAAAGTATATACGATACTGATAACAAAATATCAATCACTAAAATTTTTGTCTGTCTGTCTGTCTGTTTGTTCTGGGTAATCTCTAAAACCGCTGGACCGATTTTAACGGGACTTTCACTGTTGGATACCTGATATCATTAGGCGTAACTTAGGCTACTTTAATTTTTCAAAAATACTTAGGGTTCTACGTAAAAAAATTAAAACCCTCAACATTACCCCTGTTTTTAACAAAATTGTTGACAACTTAGCTTCAGTGAACTCGATTCTCATGAAATTTGGAGTGTACCTTTACAATTTAAAAAGGCATGATATGACGAAAAAATTTGAAGCATACAGTGATAAACTTGACTTGAGTTACTCTGTTCTTTAGTCTGTATTAGCCAAGGCAGGTTACCTAATCGTGAAATGTACTAATGTGATCATAACAGTGGTATCCATACACAGACGCAGCACTTTGTTGCCAAGTGCGGGCATGAGGGGAGTTTGTTAGTAGTGGTTTTCTTAGTGTATAGTTTTATTCACTACATAGTATAAAATAAAGTCGCTTTCTCTTTCCCTATATCCCTTTGTATGCTTAAATCTTTAAAACTACGCAAATGATTTTGATGCGGTTTTTTTTAATAGATAGACTGATTAAAGAGGAATGATTATATGTATAATAACATCCA
>MOOZ01000563.1:71041-83909 GCA_002930495.1 Cecropterus lyciades | reverse complement strand
AATTATGTATGACAGAATTGATCCCCTTAAAAAGTTCTAAAAAAAAGTCAGCGACAGCATATGTCTATCTTTTCAGGTAAACTCACTGTACCCTTATATGCTAACCTAATTTCTTCCAAAATAATTCATTATTTGTGAAGTTGTTTTTATAAATATAATACTTATTCTTATCCAAATAAATACATAAATTAGTTTTCTTTGTAACTAATACGCGGGTGAAACCGTGGGGCGCAGCTAGTCTGAAATAAAATTCGATTACTCGGTCGTTAATAATAGTAATACACCGATAAACCGAGAAGATAAACGCAAACAGAGGAAAATAAAAGGCGGTGTTATCGCTAAGCCAGCAATCTGTTCCAGACGGGCTTAGATAAAGGAAATTAATAAATTAATTGTAGATTGGAACAATAATAAGAACGGACAAATATAAGTAGTTATTGAATCGTATTAACCTAATCATTTAAATCTTAATTAAGTTAGGATATTGTTCATTAGCATATATTATATTATATTACTATATGAGTCACTTTGATAGACTGGATTGCCACCATATATCTAGTGTAAACATAAACATAAACGCTTTTTACACTCATAGCCCCACTCAACAGAACAGAAATCTAAACTCATCATTCAGATGTCTGTCTGGCCGGGGATCGAACCTGGGACCCACTGCATGGCAGACCAGTATTGTGACCGCTCCGCCACGCGGGTCGTCAAAACGGGTCAAAAAGGGGGTAGTGTCCGACCGAACTTAGGTCGATTTTTGGCCAAAGCCGAAGCCGAATATTCGGCAATGGCCAGAACCTTCGTCCGAAGCCGAAGATTCAAAAACCATAAGGAATTCAGTTCTAAATTGGCTAAAACATTTTTTATAAACGATTTTTATTTCAACGATTTTTGTAAAGATTCTAGATGATTAAATGTCATGTTAAATGTGGTAATGTCTTTGCTACTTTACTTCAAATGATAACAGTTCGAATAACGTAAATTACATACACAATAGACGAAGCAAGCCACAATGGAGTTTTCACTTATCCTTGCGCTTAACCATCGCGGTACCATGTATTCGTTATAGTTCGTTCAATTTAGACGCTTACTAGAACCTTCGATTTCGACTTAAACTTCGGCCCATTTTGGCCGAAGTTTCTGCCGAAGGTGTTTTTGGCCGAATGCGGCCGAAACCGAAGACGAAGTTTCGGTCGGACACTACCACCATCTTGGTCATAATTAACTTCGGATAGAACTCCGACTATCACATTTTAACATAACTATTATTGTTTACGTTTTTGCCCATCATTGCAAAGTACATTGCTTGGTATGAACGAAAACGTAAATGTGCAATCTATATTGTATCGGCAATGAATAGGTAAAAACGTAATCAATGATTGTTTTGATGGAATATAATACTCGTCCTAAGGGCACTGACCAGTAGTCTTCAAGCCATATTAATTCTTATTGCTTATATCGAAGATACATTGGAAGCACAAATTTTTCTATATAAAGTTGCTTACAGGTGTACATAAGCAGCTGTGACTATTTACTATTAGTTGCACTGTATGCTCGTTTGTTACTTCAATCTAAAAAAAATGTCACACGCCATCCTGGATTGACACTCTTCTACCAAGAATTGCGTTTGTGAGTTCTTGCGTTCAAGACTGCTTCACTCTAACACATGTATATACTTGTAGGTGTAATGGAGATACCTCCCTTGTTACACCTTACTGGTTCTGCTTTTCAAAATCTAAGATATAATATCTTATCATATATACTTACTGTGCGTATGTAATCGATTTAAAGTCGAAATCCGGACTTTAAACATTTCAAATTTCAATTACAATTTAATCTCAAAGGCTTTTGGAGGCTTTAACTTTTAAACTGATTTTATGAACCTGTACCAGCATAATTCTCCGGGTTGTTATTTTTAATATATTTTTTTTTATTTTAATGATGTATGCTTAAGGAAACTAAATAAATTATTATAAAAATAAAAAAAAGCAGACTGCTTAAATCTAAATAATTGAAAACGAAAAACAGATAGTAAGTACAATAATAAAAATATTTATAGAAATATACTTGTTTTTTTTTTAGTATGGAAGTAGCAAAAGCATGCAGCCCACCTGATGGTAAGTGGCTACTACTGCCCATGGACATCTGTAAGCAACCCTAGGTAAGATCAAGGTCTCACCTAAGGTTAGCCACAGATGCGTTGCTACCCCTGAGGACTAAGATGGTATGCCTTACTAAAGTATATCTCCCTTACCACACCCTTCATACCAGTGGCGGTGCTGCTTCCGGAGTCGAACCACAAAGAGTTCTACCACCTTGAAAGGTTTGCGACAAAATGGCAAAACAAAAGTATTATGATATGTATCTTTGTTAATACAAAACATTATAAAAATATACCAATAGACCATTGTATTTATTACAATAGCTTTCATTTGAGACCCGTTACGAATGATAAAATAATTCGGAACCTCATCATTATTTAAGGATATATTCTATTTTCAGGCGCCATGTTTAAAAATAACATATCCTATGTCACTATCAATTGAAACAATTCTAACGACATCTTATATATAAAAATCCGTCAAGCCTTTTGGGTTTTCGAGCGTATCAAAATGGTCTTATATACATTTGAAAAATATTTACCTTCTTTTGACGCAGTCTCGTAAAAATTCCGAAAAATCGAAAGTAAGTCATTTGCGTCATTAGAAAACAACAATTCGTTCCTATATTTCACTTTACCCACTTCTAAAATGACTGATAAATAGCCACGATTTATCGAGTGCCTTTGAAGTTTTTGTCCAGTCACACCATTAAATAATATTTTCTCGATATTAAGCTATGTATAGACTTTAAAAAAAAAAAACGCTTTCTACACTCATAGTCCCCATAGTAGGATTTTCTCCTGTGTCGTGGGTGCCATGGACACACAAAGACGAATACACAAACAGACCCAAAACAGAAATCTAAACTCATCATTCAGATGACTGTCTGGCCGGGGATCGAACCCGGGACCCACTGCGTGTCAGACCGGTATCGTGACCGCTCCACCACGTAGATCGTCAAAGTCGTCGTAGTCTAAATATAAATTTGATTTTATTTCAATAAGTAAATGCACAATCACAATTAAGCCGATATTAAGGGTCCCGTGTTATCGCCTGTTTCTATCGTCATAACGCACACACACACACAGTGGGTGTTTTTTTTTTTGTGTGTTAATCTATTTGCTTCAGTTATGAGTCCTCGCTAAGGGATACGGGCGGCTCATAACTGGATTGATTTATAAAATTGTTACATATGATTTACTGATTTATATATATATATATATTTGTAAGTACATTTATCTTTTGCAAGGTATAAATATCGATTATAATTATATATAGATAATTAAGATGTTTTTGTCATGATGAGCTTATTTCGAGGCAATTTTATATTAATGTTTGTTTTGTTTTTCAGATTTATGGGGGTGTGTTATTTCAATTTTTTTCCTTATTTATTCCAAGTAGAGTACTAAGTTATGTGAAGAATTAGTGCGACAAACGAGGGGTCATATATATATGTATGTTTTATATTTATTTGTTTTATGTTTTCAATTTTTTTGTGTTATTTTCAATTATTGAATAATTATTGCGAACGGTGTGTTAAATTATGTGAAGAATTAGTGAGACAAACGAGAAATTTGATATGTGTATGTCGTATTTATATATTTTGTTTGATTTGTGTTTTCAAATTTTGGAGGTAAGTATTGTTTTAGTTTTGTATTTTATTACGCGTGGTATAATGAGTTACCTGAAATAGTACGGAGACAAACGAGGGGTGTTTTATAATGATATTGATATACACAGTGGGTGTTGCGAGTGTCACGGACATACAAAAAGATGTTTCCATTAACATATATAAATATGATACAGTAAAACCTGGTTACTGGGCTCTGGATAAGTGAATACCTTATAATTACTATGAAGCCCAAAACTTTTACATTCAATTATCTGTTACTGGGAATTGTGAAACCTTCATAATTGAGAATTGTTTTTTTTTTATTTTTTATTTACCTTATTTACCTTTATAATTGAGAGTTTGTAGCTCAGTTACCTGTATAAGTAAGACAATTTATCCTTTTTAGATGAATAACCACAAGTCTGTTTCGCAATAATGACTAAGAAGAAAGAAGTCGACTGCGAACAAAATTAGAAGAGTATCAAAGCGCGACGCTGTAAAAGAATTAGACAACTTGCATTAATATTTAAAGATATCAAATATTAATAATTCTGACATACCTAATTCGCCGGGGAAAAGCCTTAAAGCAAATAATACTCTAGTACAAATCTCGTACATAGCGGCCTTTGTAGGAGAACCCTCTGTTGGAATACTTTAAGACGTGGATTATTTATTATTAAATAAACAAGATTTGCACCGAACCATATTATTTTATTTTCTCACAAGACGTTAAGACACCGACGGAGGAGACAAAAAATAACACACAATACTTTTTATTATCTACACACTAGATGGCGTTAGAATATTTAACTTTGCACAATACAACACCCTCCAATACTTATCTATTTTTGAAACTGGTTAAATGAAAATCCTCTGAAATTGATAAAACTTTCTAGGTCCCTGGAGATCCCAGTTATATAGATTCCATTGTATTTAGAAATCACATTTACAATATAAACTGTAGAACAATAGAATATGTCACATGTCCCATCTCTATATATGAAATTCCCTAAACCGTTTTAATTTAAAAGCATATTTGAGCTTTGTGTTTTCAAAGCGAACAAAAGAAAATCATTCAAACTAAAATATGTATCGGTCCGTATGTGCCGGACATTCACAAGAGTAGAAATATTACAAATGAAAACGATAGAAGTCAATCAATTTAATACAGTGCAACCATTTTAGTCTACTACCAGTATCGGATTAAACGCTGGTCGTTCTATCGCCGGTGTTATCGATCACTTACGTATCACTTGTTCTTTTTTGCTCACAAGCGGTTTGGGAGGAATATCAGAATTTCGCTTTTACGATCGTTTGTCCAGTGATATGCAAAATGGCAAGCGAAACTACATGAGTGACAGTCGTGGCAATTTGAATCGTAATACCGTATCAAATTCTATGATGCATCAACCTGATTAAGAGAGTAACTAACACGGAAAAACAGCGTAGATAATATAACATGTGAAAACCGGTCAAGTGGCGAGTTGAACTCGCGCACGAAGTTTCGTACCTTTTTCTATAAAAAAACGGCAAAAAATCACCTTTGTTGTTTAGGAGCCCCCTTAAAAAAAAGTTTTTATTCTATTTCTAGTACTTGTTGTTATAGCGGCAACAGTAATACATCATTTGTGAAAATGTTAACTGTCTAGCTATCATGGTTCATGAGATACAGCATGGTGACAGACATACGGACAGACAGACACCGGTGTACGGACACGATGACCTGAAGAAGACAACGGGAAACCGTTGGATTCAGAAGGCACAGGACCGTATGGAGTGACGCAGTTTAGGGGAGGCCTATGTCCAGCAGTGGACCTTAAAGGGATGGATGGATGGACACCGGTGTCTTAGTAGGGCGGGCCCTTTTTAGCTTTTGGGTACGGAACCCTAAAAAGTATACACCACTGAGCTGGAAACGAGTGGTATTTCAGATTGAGAGTGGTATAGGCCACTGTTCATACTGGCCAACTGCGGATTGGTGGACTTAACACACCTTTACGAACTTTTTCCTTTGAAGAACTCCCAGGAGTAGGTTTTCTCAACATATAGCCTTTATCATTGATCCTGGTTCGATTCCGGTGGTACTACTGTCACACCTATTTTTGCCTAATAACAACCGTGTGGCGCTGCCGTGTCCTGGTTTGATGGGTTTTGTAAGAGAGGTACATTCCGAGGCATTCCAACTTATTTGTCTGGGGTATGCATATCTAAGGTTGATTACAGGTGTTCACGGATGGCAGTGTTCCCTTACCACTATAAGGACTATATACTCGTTTGCAACTTTAATATTATATAAAGTGTAAGTAAATTGACATCCTCTTCGATATTATATGAAGTTAAATAGACATGCTCGTTATAGTTTAACATTTAGCAAACTTTCACAGAATAAGTCATATCTCTGCTATAACTCTTGCTCTAACGACGACTGTAACTTGTTACCCTAGAAGACAAACTTTACGTTTCACAGAAGTAAATATATGTATCACATTCTTTAAATGCAGTAATGTATTTTAAAAGACGTGATATGGATAATTTTGGATCTGTTTACGAATACGGATAAAGGAATATTATTAGGTATATCGGTTTCACGGCTATGGTTATAGACTAATATTTTCGCGGAATTGATACATTTTAATATGTTACGAGCACTCACGATATGCGGTTTTGAATTTCTTTTTGCCGATATTTCGACTCAGTAACATGGATCGTGGTCACGGCGAAACCGTCGCCGTTCGTGGTCCATTCGCCGTGACCACGATCCATGTAACTGAGTTCCAATCCGTTACTTTCGGTCTTAAAAGTCGAATATCCGTAACAGAAACTATCTGTTACGGATTCGACTTTTAAGAAATACTAAAAGTAACATAAATAGGTAGTGATTTGTTTATATTTCTTTGTAATTATTTGGTATTACAATCAGTCATATCAGTTGTTGTAGCAAACTGATCAATTTCAAGGGGTATTTATTAAAAACATGTCTCATTTAGATTCGGCCCCTATCCGAAATTATGCGAACTATAAGAGATCCGAAATTATAACGGATTCGATTACGGTTACAGAGAGATTTTTATTACGGATATTCGATAGTTTCGTTTACGATTGTATAACATATCATAAGGTAGAAATAGTAGCGATGATGTATCAGTGTCACGAAATATACGCTTCGCTAGACAATACTATTTACAAGCGTTTCTAATTAAGTTTTTCGCAAATTTCGCTATAATTTTCAGCGTAATTTTCTTGCCTTACCTAACATCCATGAAGTATTCGCTTCAAACGTCAACTCATTTTTTGAGTGTTGAAAGTAAAAAACTTATGTATATGGCCGATCTTATGAGTTCACAAATCATTGCAAATTATAACGAATGTCGCTACAGTATGCAGCGCAATTCTGTGGCATTTCTGAAGGGCTACGAAGCGCCATACGCTTATTTTGTTAGCGTTGAGCGTTGAAAACAAATATATGTGTCCGATTTTATGGAGCCACGAAATTTCAATGTGACTTGTAGCGAAATTGCTGAATTTCTTTGGCACGCGATACAGACTAAATGGCTTGACAGATTGTGACATATGACACATCATTAGAATTGTTTCAGTTTACAGAGGCTATAGAAAGGCGCCTGTTAATAGAAAAAAAAGGAGGGGAAGGGACGACATTTTTACTATAATAAACCTTTCCAAAAATATATAATGTAAAACTTTAATATAACTTATAATTATATTATTATACATGTATATTTATATTGATTATCTATTTTTGTTTTTATTTTTTTTTCTTTTCTATTTCTAATTAACTTCAAAACAAAACCGCCTTCGTTGATATCTGCTGTCCCTAAAGGTTGACTGGGAGAGAATGCCTATGGCATTAAGTCCGCCTTTGTACCACTCTAGGTATATAAGTATAAATAAACTTTTATGTCACTATTTTAACAAAGCCTCATAAAAAGTGTTAAATTAAATATAGTATTATATGAAAAAACGATTGAACCTTTGGTTTAATTTATTGCTTTTACCAATAAATTAAACCAAAGGAGTTCATAAGCAGTCACTTTTTTAGTTTTAACTTTTTGAACAATGTTAGTTGTTTACGTGTCAGTTTTGACATTTACAGCGCAAAGCGAATTATATGCCCTTAGCACAAGTTTATTACGCCTCCTTAAAACGATTATTGTTTACGATTTCATGCATACATTGAACGTTTTCATGGTCGGCCATATTTTAAAATGTACTTTGCAATGATAGGCGAATAGATAAACAAGCAATGATTGTTTTGAGGAAATGTTATAAAGTCTTAGGTATTACGTTTCTCAAAACTTTCGGAAAGTAGTAGAACGAGTATAGTTTTACCAGACGTAACACCGCTTCACCTATTTCTAGCGTGAAGTAGTTCTCGCGTTTCGGTGAAAGGCGACCATCTTAGTGCTCGGTAATAGCAACGCATTTGTGTCTGACTTCAAACAGAACGCCTGTTCTGCATGAAGTTGCTTACAGATGGTTATTTGAAGGTGGTAGAGATCCTTGTGGTTCGACTCCGGAGGCACCACACCTATGTCTGCCTAATAACAGCAGTGTTATGAGCTGTTGTTCTGGTCTGAAGGGTGTGGTAAGGGAGACATACCGGAGACGTAAAGAATACCGAAAACATGATGAATTTTTCTAATTAATCTAATTTGGAAATCATTATAATAATTGACTCTTGTGAGACTTTATGCAATATCTATGACTAATTACAAAGAGGCATAGTACTAAGGGCACCGATCCTCAGGTTACATTCCAAACACAAGTATACCTTTAAAAGTTACCAGTTGTCATTTTCACTGCAGTATTGTTACGAAATATCAGTTACAGTTTGAAATAAAAAAAAATTCAGATCACAACAATATACTTCTTCTGGTAGACCTTTGAATCTCAGTCGGTTTTCAATATTGTTTGAATTTAGTCCATTAAACGCTCCAAGCGGTATTCACAGAACAATCAGAACGGTGACCGTAGGTATTTCATATCAGGTAACCGAGGAGAATTTATTTCGATTTGGTCTTTGTTCTGGGAATTGTTTGTGAATGTTTGTGAAATTTTAGGACGTGTCCGATTTGTTATTACTAACCGACTTCCGAAGGACGTAGGTTATCTATTCGTCCTGTATATTTATTTTTTAAGTATGTTGCGCGATATTTTCGCGATGCCGCAACCGATCAACAAATTTCAAAAGGCATTGTATGCGTTTCACAGCGATTTCATTTTTATGGAAATATTATTTATTTCTGCTGTTTTCCCGGACAACACTTTCCCGGAGAACACTCATGAATACTCTTAAAGAACTCCATATAGAGCAGAGTTCTACCTGAAGTCGATCACGATGCGTTGCCATTCATGATGAACAAGATCATAACATATGATCTTGCTCATCACGAATGGCAAAGCAACGCAGTTAGGTTAGGTTAGTCTCCACAACATGCCACCGAAACGCAAGAATAGCCGCTAGGATCCTTGTTCTATTTTAAAGTTTGTTACAGATGTCCATGAGCGGTAGTTACCGCTTATCATCAGGTAGACTGCACGCTCGTTGGCTACTTCAGTCTGATAAAAAAAAATATACTTATATATTCTAGCACTCCCTAAGTGGCTATAGATCCCTTTTAATATTAGAATAGTTGTTTCACGCAAAAATGCTTACGATCATAGCTTCTAAATCCCAGATCATGCAAAAACGCACTTTATTTTTCTAATTTTCTATATAATTATATAGAATGAATGTTCGTCTGTATGTCATTTATAAAATCGTAAACTATTGCATTTGATCATGTGATGGTTTTTAGCAAAGTTATTGTGCATGAGCCCACGAAGGTTTCTGAGTTGGTACGAACATTTTTCGACAGATGGCGCCACTGCGAATTGATTATTTGTGTAATGTATTTCCTTCAAATTTTATTTTAGTTGGTGGCGTAGCAACGCGCGCAGGGTACAGCTAGTAAAGTATAAAATAAATTACCCCAAATAATGTACACCACTTTATTATAAAGTATGATTGACTACCCCGGTCATATTTCTCTAAGAAATTTCAAGGGGTGGAAAAAAGTTAGGTAACTTTTTTCCATCCCTTGAAATTTCTTTGTCTGAAAATGTTAAGGGAAAGTATGCCGGAAAAATCGAAGTTTGCGTAACATTCGTTATGAATGTTACTTAAATCAAGTTCGTAATCATTCAAAATATACCATATTTGATATAAAAATATAAAATATTGAATTCGCGACACTGTGTTACTGTGCACTTACCGTAACCATCAACTCTGTATAATAATAATAAATTGTGTATGTACATACATAGATACATACACGTTGGCATCTCTCACTTCTGTATTCACTTCATGAGTGCCACTGTTTCTATATATATAAAAGGCAATTCCGACTCACTGACTTATGTATATAACAACGCGCACCCGAAACTATTGTACCTAGAAACTTTAAATGTGGTGCAGGGGTTCCTTTTACGATGTAAGTGAGCAATAAGTAAGGATTTTTAGAAATTCAACTCCCAACGGGGATAAATAGGGGTTGAAAGTTTGTGTGAAAGTGCGCCAATTTTTAGCAAGCTCTATGAAATTTAGTATTTAGCTTTTTATCTTCGCGTACAAAATAACGGGCAGCAGCTATTGTTTTATAAAATTTAAGTAGCAAACGAGTAACACTGCCACCACTGCCACTTCTAACAAACTCCTTGTAGAAACAGTAGTTTTACTTAAGGCGATGACAGAATCGTTCCTATTCCTGATTACTAAGTTATCTGACTTTATAGGCACGGTTAAAATAAAAGTGACCTAAAGCGAAAGTTGCATTTTGTGGAAATAACAAAATTATATTCGCATTTTGGAGATTTATTCATAAACCGCGCGTTTATTAAATTGACGTAACATTTATGTCCGTCCTTTTTAGCACGAAATCGTCCATACGGTAGACTATGTTACTACGAGTAATTTGTTATTCCACTCAATTTGCCGACATTTGGGTTCAGTCGTTTTCCTGATCACTTTGCGACATATTAGTAAGTCGGTATCCTTCAACCGTAACGCAGATCTACCTCACACCAGAAATAGGTAGGCGGTGGGTCCAATGCGTCCTCCTTATGATATCCTTAATTTATTCATTTTATGATTGTTGTTGTATTTCATTCATAAAATTTGTTTTTCATAAATTCATTCCTTAATTTTTACTTTGTACTAAACCTTAATTCGATATTCGCACCCCAGCTATTCTTTCTGTTCATTACTTTAAGTCCGCACTCTTAAAATGTCTGGAAGAAATCGCTGTTTAGCGATAAGACTGCCATTTATATTTTAAAATTGTAAATTAAATTGTATTGTTTCCTCTTTTTTTTTGGGTAAAACAGAGTATATTAGTAAAAGATTTTATTTAAATTGCAATGTTTGTATGTAAGTCAGTAGTTTTAGGTAAAATCTTGCAAGCAGAATTAAACGCACTTCTCAGGGTCCGAATGAGCTGATATTTAGCATACACCTATTATTATCAATAATCAATATTGTTATTATGCAAATCCCTCACCACATAGCCATAGTGGCGTACGGCAGCCAGCACAGCGCGAACACACACACAATGGTGACGGTCATGCGCAGTGTGCGGCGCCGCGCGCGCTCCAACACACGCCTGTCGGACCTGCGCAGGCGCACGTTCATCTCGTTGTGGTGCACGCATTTCTCTGTATAAACAAAAATAATAGTTTTTTAAAGTGTTTTTTTTTGCATTAATTATGTCGATTTTACATGTTACAAGTTATGTGATAGAAGAAGCAAATAAATACAGTTCATTTGATGCTATTTTTCCATCATGATTCCACATTTTATTTATGTCATCTATTCCTGTCATGGAAATCTCTAAACGCAACAGCGTTATAATCTACTTTTTTTGGTAAGCTATGAAGAATAAAATATTTTATAACATGTTCAAGTTGTCACTGCCACCCGCGGATATCTGTACACCATGGTTAGCACATAGAACAGGGATTCCGTCGTATCTTAATTACAAATACGTAAATACTCCCGCAGACTAATACGTTTGTCTCAAATTTAAATCAACCGGCAACCATACCCTTTTAACGAAACGGAAAAGTTGCTTCACGTTAAAAAAGTAACACAAGTAAAGCTTAGTTTAAGTATTCTATAACGGGTGAAGACCAAGCTGAAAATACATCAATGAAACCTATCAATGATTCAATCAACTTACCGTCCAACTCGTGGCTGCTGCGTCGTATCTCACAGAAGATGCATACGTAGCACACAGTGATGACCAGCAGTGGGACGAAGTACATAGCGCACAGACAGAACACGTTGTAGGCGACCTCTAGCCGCGCGCTCGGGAAAGCGTCGAAGGCTACGCACTGCTCGAAGCCGGCGACGTAAGGGTGCCGCATAACACGGAACACGGCGCTCTGTTACCCAAAATACGAGTTTTCAATGACAATTGAACGAGTTACATTGTTAAAAATATATGATTTTACACTAATATTATCGCGGAATAGATATATTTTAATATTGTTACATGAACTCATGATGTGTGGTTTTTGATATGTGGTTAAATGTATTAAAACAAAAACCCGACTGCTTATAACGATTTCTTGTTCTTAATGATATTTTTAAATTAACGCTTTATATGAAAGTTCAAAATAGTCAAGTAAATTATTATCTTAATATATATAAAGGGTAAAAACGGGACCCTATTATTAAGACTCCGTTGACCGTCTGTTCGTCTGTCCGTCACCAATCATACATACCTACTGCAGATCTACATACATTCCCATATAATTTACCTTAGAACTAAATAGTTGTTCGACTAAAAGTTGTACATATGCGCTAGACATATGGTTATTGTCAAATTCAAAACAAAGGTGAAATTTTCAATAATTTTTCAATCAATAATTTTCCAAATAACTGTAGTTTTAAAAGAGGAGTGTCAGTTATAGTAATTTCCGCAACTATACTCACTTAATTGCACGGAAGTAAGACAAAAAATCGATAAAAGAACATCTTCTTTTTGTTCTTCTAATTTTATTTCTTTATTAAATTCGAATTCGAGCAATGTGTGTTGCTAGTGATGAACAATGGCACTGAAACGTGGTTTTTCACTGTAGGTCTCATACG
>MOOZ01000561.1:136794-150254 GCA_002930495.1 Cecropterus lyciades | reverse complement strand
TCTTACCTAGGGTTGATTATAGATGTCCATCTGCAGCAGTGGTCATTTAGCTTCAGGTGGACTGCATGTTCGCTTGCTACTTGCACATTATAAAAAACATGTAACCAAAACCAATTCGCGACCACAATTCAAGTACAAAAGACACCGAGCATAATAGGCCGACTATAAAGCAAACACATATTTTACCACGTAACTACTGCTTTCCGACATTTTGTCGCTAACGTGTAGTGTGGTTATCGTTACCTGTGAATAGACTGAGCCAAATCTGAAGCAGTTGTGAAAGTAATTCCTTAATATAAAACTATATAGTAATAAATTATTGTTATGTACTTTATTGTCACTAGCGGGGTAGGTTTTCATTGAATTTTATGACGAAAGGTCTTCTAAAAAATCTAAGGTAAAAAAACTCCTCATGTACTAAAGTTTTTTGCCTTCTTACGTAAGTAGGTGGACACTTACTACTATGTTCATTGGTAGAAGGGTAGGCAAGTGTAAGACACTCTCCCCCTACTCACTTCACCCTGGATCCCTATTTGATAAAGGAGTAGATGAAATTTTAAGGTTATTGTAACCTCATTTAACTAATTAATGCCTTGATATTTTTAATGTATGGGTGGTCCCTTTGTACAAACTCTATGATGATTTAGTTAAATCTTTTCGTTCAACTTTAGAATAGTCCCTTCTTTTATTGTATAACTGAAATAAATCTAACAGATCATACGTAATTTGGGCTAATTCTACTTCAGCAAACGGATTCTTCAGTTTTCGAGTATTCGCACTAAATTAAAGACAATAGAATTATTAATTGTAAGTAATTACTTCGGTGGAAATTC
Source organism: Cecropterus lyciades (assembly GCA_002930495.1). Classification (NCBI taxonomy): domain Eukaryota; kingdom Metazoa; phylum Arthropoda; class Insecta; order Lepidoptera; family Hesperiidae; genus Cecropterus; species Cecropterus lyciades. The sequence goes on along the minus strand of MOOZ01000561.1, from coordinate 149,421 downwards.
TTGTGGGCGTGTGCGTGAGATTAGGCCTGAAATTTTGTGAATAGGCTGTAATTTTTTTGTGTATTTATTTTATTTTTATGTCAGTTTGCGCAGCCGAAAAATAATAATTTGCTTTCGTATTAACTGAATAATATGGTAACACCTACCTTTACCTTTTATAGTGATTATATAAGGTACTAATTTACCATTATTAATGTTTAACACGTGTTTTAAACACGTTTTAAAAGTTAAGTTCTCGTTCGTAATAATATGACGAAACTTCTAATTATAACCTACATAAAATAGAGAAATGTTGAATTGCTTAACTATTAACACGTTCTCAGCAATTAATTAGAGCATGCTTTTAAACGAATCATTTACGTAAACTGAAAAAGAATATTAAATTAATTTTATTTTTCCTGAAAAACTCCAGCGAGAGAATATTTTTAAAAGATCCCGATAAAGTTAAGGTCGACGGGAGATCGTCCTGTATTGATCGAGTCGTGGTTGGCTATTATATATATTCTCATGTTATGATGGTTTCAATAATCAAAAAATGTTAGCCGTATTTCTCATGAAATATCAAAAAAATAATAGAACATAAAATCTCTTTTCCTTCAGAAAGGACTTAGTTGAAACGTCCATAAAAGTTGGTACGAAGATATTAAAATGTAAATACCCTCTTTGTATTTTATTTACATTTTATTATACCTACTACGTTTTAGTTTCGTTCACAATTCATAAAAAAATGAACATAGGTTTGGTTTTATAAGTATTTGTACGAATAATGTAGGTACCAAAAAACTGTTTAACACACTGTTTCCACAATGTGTTCACAAAATTCCGCAATATGTGTAAAATATAACACACAAGTTCACTGATCACGGGAAGTGTTCAGTACAGTGTTCCTTTGATGTCGTCGGAGCATAGCCGACATACGTACTGTCAAACCGTCATGCACAGTGCACATGGCTGATCTTATAAACCGGCCCATTAATTCGCTGTAGGTGGTATTATGCGAAATGTTTTAAACTCTTTAATTCAATACTTTTTACCCGATTGCCTCAAAAGGAGGGTAATGTTTTTTGAGAGTAAGTACCTATGTAAATATATATTTCTTTGATAGGCCATACAGTCTAAAAGCTTAATGGATGGTGACATGTGACATAACATTAAAATCGTCTTAGCTTGCATCTGATGCACCTGTTGGAAATGTAGGTAATGCATGCATTTCGTCGTTTGATATGCTATATAACAAATTCAATATTTTTTATACTCCAAAAAAATCCCCGACTGATTAAACTGCTGTTTCCATATGTAAAAATTATATAACCTGTTAGTTTGATAACTAAGATGATGCAAATTATATGTAGCAATTCGTTAAACTGTTTACGCTGTAGGCAGTGGAGAGCATGCAAAACAAATGGACGTACATACATAGACACATACTCTTGAAAGATATTATCCTCTTTTTGACGCAATCGGGTACAAAACTAAGAAAAGATTTTTGAAAATTTATCTCCTAAGGGGCCCAAATGGCTTAAGCCTAAAGCTTGTACTGTAATTTCTCACTGTAATAGTGTTAGCTGTTCTATTTAAGTTACGCGGTACTCTATGCTAAACCGTGCAAAAGGTCTCTCAAGGATAATAAAACTTTTACCACAAAGGAAGTTCACGCTAAGTGTGCTTGAAGCTATTCAACATTTAAGTGGTGAGGTGAAAGCTCTTTGAAACACTAGCGGTTGAGAAATTAAAGTATTTTCCGCTTATGATTGATCTATCCGTTGCTATCATATATAAACGTTATGAATATACAATAAAAACAAAGGGGAAGATTTTTCAATATTCATATAAGCGCTATTAGTATTTTTGTGTAAAAGTCCTTTAAAGTCTATCTCACTTAGAAATTAATGAATTAATTTCCGACTGATTGATTAGTTGTTCTTAATATATTGAGTCTTAATTTTTTCGTATTGCGTTAGATTATCAGACACAAAAAAAATTTCGTATTTTGAGAATAAGTATTAACTATGTCAATCAAATTTGGCAGGCAAATTCGAAAAGTGGTTCAACCAGTATGGTTGGATCGGAAAAGTAGGTACTAACTACCGTTCAACTATTTTTAGCGTTGATTAGGTATTGCGTTTTGAAAGAGGGGACTAGATCCGGAGTAACTTACATATAAGGCTTCCATCTTGGTCCTCAGGAATAACGTATCTTGTAAAAAATTACATTATTTGGCCGCGCGCCCGCACCAAACTACTGCGCGAGGCGCCTTAACAGTGTGCGGATAATATTGATTTATTCAGCTGCACGCTGCATGAGTTCACGAAGGCTACTTATAATATTATAAATAGATTGAATAAATATTAATTTGTATAATGTACTTGTCTAACGCATTAGGGTACCCTGTAATGTTAGATTTAATTTTGATGCAATAAATAAATAAATCATATGAGGACCTCTGCATAAACACAAGCCAAACATTTTACTTATGTTGTAAACCTTTACATGTAAAAAAGTACACAGTCATTTTGTGGTGTAATTTAAACATAATTAAGTACTGAAACAACTAAAATATTCATAATGTACACAAATAAATAAAGCAAACGCATAAAATTTCTCGCCGCATCTTATCAATGAAAGCCGTGTTCCGAAAAAATATTATCATTGACAATTTGGAAGTGTCTCCGTAGGCCTATAAAAATAAAGATATTTCATTTCACATATTGCAACCGTAATGACAAAACTATAAACGGTTTCGATGTAGCAGTTTCGATTTCTCGAATGTGTATATTCTGACACAATACATTTTTAGAATCTGCGCAATATTTAAACAACAAATTGGGACAGTATAAGCGGGGTAATGGCTGTAATCTCGGTTTCTGTGCCTTCAAACTCCAGTCGGCTTTAAAATTCAAGACCTGCTTGAACTGAATTTGTTGTTAAATTTGAGTTGTTAAAGTTGAATATGTCAAGTATTATTATTATTATTATTAATTACAATTATGAACATTTCGTTGCTTCTATAATATATTATAACATAATTTCAATATGTTTTTATTTTATTTTTATACGGGTTTGTTATTTACGGGTATGGTCCGCATTTTTTCTTTTATAAAGTCATAGATACTAAACAGCATGCAGTCCGTCTGATGGTAAGTAACTGCTGCCAGAGGTTATACCTCTATATCTGTAAGCAATTCCACATAGAAAAGAGGATCTATCTGAAGTCAATTACACATGTGTTGCCATTCCTTAGGACTAAGATGGTCGCTTTGTATTTAAGTCAGCTAGCCTTAACACCCTTCTAAGGAAACACAGCCTACTTTACGTTAATAATAATCGGTCTGTTGCTGATGCCGCTCCAGTCTAACCTAACTGACTCTACTATAATTTCATAGATCACTATAACTTCGTAGATTATTTTCCTGTCATATTATCTGCCACAGGGGATAAGGAAAGAACAAAAGCAATTATGTCACGCGTCAGGTGAAACACGCACGTGAACATAAACCCGCGTGACATGGCAAAGGCCATAAGGCCGCGCTTTCAAAAAAGAAGAAGCTTTCTTTTACGTAGAAAATTATAAATGTTTATTACATAATTAAGATCTACGAATGAATAAATATTCTAATTCATTATGTTGAGTGTAATTCGCATAATAAATGTTTTATTTCCGTGCAACATTTTTGTAGCGTTTTCATATTTCATTTCTGCGCTGCAGTACTCCACTTTTTCTTTTAATTAATATATCCCTAATATAAAAATACTTAATATCACTACAATTTAATGTTCACAATATTCTGACGCAATAAAGATGGCGATGAAAAATTCGGTGAGAAACCGCAAATGATCTCAAAACGTGACAGATGAGTAATTAAGTTTCGTAACGAGCATCCTTGGATCCGTCGCTTCGCGTGCATCCCGCTCCATCCCCCATCCCGAGCAAGGTCAGGATGGATCAATAATGTCCCGCCCCAACTTCGGATTTCACACTCTTTCTAAAAGGGATTCTTGGACTTTGTTAGCGTTTATAACTTAAAGTAAATATTACAGGCAATAACTTAAAACGACTGAATATTTTATAAATATTAAGGCATAAATAAATCAATGTCAAAATTAATGTACCTTTAATACAGTTCATGCAAGTACTCGAATGGCAAATGGTGTAATAAAAAATAGGGTTCATGGAATATAGTCATACGAACCTTACTTTTGGTTATCATGCTATTTTTAAAAGGACTCTCGGATTTTAAAACGTTTACGAGTGTAAAAAGCAACACATTCATATTAATGTACTCAATGTAACAAAGACATTGTGATGTGATAAAAGTTTCCTCAAAAAGTTTTTAGGGATTTGGGGATATTCCCAAGTTTTTAAAGATAACATTAATTATTGTAAATTTCAATTAGAATGATCAAATTAATACTAATATCTCATAAAATGATTATTTATTTCAATCATGCTCCATCCCTTTCACACGGCTACCTAACGAATCCATAATGTCCAATTTCAACTTCGTACATGACCCAGCTCTCCGAATGATTAATGTTTCGTGATTACTTTTAGTAGCTGAGTAATAAATCACAAATTATACGTTTCCAATTTCAACTAACATAGATCGGATAAAGTGTTTGATTACAGTTGATGGCATGGGCGCATGTGAGAGGGAGGTTAGGGGGATTACACCTCCCTCCCAACGTAGAAAAGAAAAACCTCTTCAAATAGGCAGATATTTTTATATTTTTTGTCAAATTTAGTTGTGTGTTTATTTAGACCACCTCCCAAAAGCTAAGGCTTTTGGGTACTAAATTTCAAAGACTCGCCGACTTTTTTTACCGCCGAATATGTTATGATAAAATACTTTATCATCATAAAGGTCATCATGAAGGAATCCCGCTATGTATCAAATAAAAATATTTTTTTGCGACGATACGCGTATCCGAACGGTCACCGTACCATTTTGACAGGTTTCTGGTTCGATTCCTGGTCAAAAAAAAAATTCTAAATGACAAACTTAAATTTCTGTTTTATTTGTCGGTGTTTGGGTTCGACTTTGTGTGTATTTATGGGATCCACGATACTAGAACTGTAGAAGTATAGAAAGCGATATTTACTGATATCTTCCAATACATATTTTACGCATTTACAAGCTTCCAAACGCAGCTGTACGAAATATTTTAGGTGAAAATATGTTACTCGCGATTCCGCTCAGGGTTGTACGAATCGATATCGCTCTTAGATACTTTTATAGCGAGGGATATTTTATATTTGTAACACTGCTTCAATCCTTACCTATGTCGCACGTAGCTAAATGCCAAGGAAATATGTCAAGCAATGTTTCATGAAGAATTCTGTATAGAAAAAATGAATAGAATAGAATGCACTAATGCCTATAATTGCACACTATAAACATAAATAAAAATAACAAAAACATGCAGTGAAAAAAATATAAAATAATAAAGTACAAAAATTCCAATTTATATTACTTTCTCCACAACTGAAAATTCCTGGAATGGAGTATAAACCATACATTTTCAGTTGGCAGAACTGAAAATGCTCGGTTTATACTGCATGAAATTATGACATTTGATACAGAGACATAAGAGTACATATAGTACCTTTTTTTTGTATCGCGGGGAAAACCTTTAAAAGGTACCTACCCAACGCCGTGGGAGCGACGCCGGGTTATGTGGGATTTTACCGCACCAAAACCCCCCCGGTGGCCGTTCTCGGCGCTGCGAAGAGGAGTCCTCTGAGCGCGTTGCCCCATCGGGCTCCACCCAGGTGAGTGGCTGGGCTCACTGCACCATCTGCTCTCTACGACAGTATGCGACCACACATACTGTTGTCTTTCCCTAGGTTGCCTGGCTGAACGGTTCGATCTCCCACTCTTGCCGCCCGCAACCTCGGAAGCCCCTTTTAGTCGCCTCTTACGATAGGCAGGGGATACCGTAGCCCTATTCTAATCCCGGAACTACAGGGACGACAGGTACCTATATATTATATACGTTATATGATATGATGATTGGTGGAGGAAGGATATGAATCATTTCATTCATTTACTATTTCTACTTTAAACACGCTGTGTAGTTATAAAAATAGTTCTATTATTTCTTCATACATAGTAGCCTTTTAACACTAAACCAAATGCCAGTTTGGTACTTCAAAAACGATAAACAAGAATTAATTCACCGTGAACGCCTACCAAATATTGGTATTACCGATATTGGATTATTACTTATGTACATACCTATGACGACTCAGTCGTGTGGCTTCCAAGTCTCGTGATTAAGTTATCCGTTTAAGCTCGAGAATTACGTGGAGAATTACGTGTGACATCGTGGGATTAAATGGAATACAATTCTCAAACTACAATATTAGTGAAAGACTTACTTTTTGTATGACAAATTTAAAGTATACTCAAAGTTTCTTGATTTGGAAAGTTATTACACGATGATACTTAAAATTTTCTGTTGTCTTAAAATAACCAATTTTCATAACGCATTTTGTATGTAGGATGATTTATTTTGAAAACTTCTTACAAAAATTGGTTCTAAAAGGCTATAGCTATTATCAAAAATGGGCCTCACAGTTATTTATTTCCTTATCATATTAAGTACCACCAAATTACATTTACGTTGTAGCGAAAGAAATATTTTCCTTTGTCCATCCCATTATCCCGAGCGTTCCCAAATAAACCGTTTCATATCGATCGCTATTCGCTAATAACCTTGAACTTTTACGGGTAGATGGGATGGGTGAAAATGCTACAAATAGCTACAAGCTAAAATATAATTTCAAAGGATTGGATTGAGCGAATTTGTTTAAGTCTATTAAATAATGTAGGTAACATTTTGGCGGCCCGTCTCCTACCTTTCCATTATAAAAAAGACAAGAACTATCATAACTTTTCAAAACGTCTCATTTGTTTGATATAATTTGTATTGGCTGGAATATGAAATGAATTGCCTTCGTTTTGGATAGACCTACAAATTTTCAAATTGCTAGTTACAAACTTTTTCTCACTCTACCACTGGGTCAGAAAACTATGTCAATCTCCTTCTTCCTTATAATTTATGTTTGAAATGGTATAGGCGGCAAAGTTCTAATCAGACATCAAAAAGATGTTGTAACGACCTATGTTCAAACGCGAATATCACAACGTATTTGATTTCACTTTTCACAAAGTTATTTATATCCGATATGTTATATTTTCGTGGCAACATCATATTTCATCTCGTTTCTCTCGTCCGGAGCAGACAGCGCGTCTCGTATTGATCGTTCCGTGACCTTCAACGTTCATGCTCGCCATTCGTCGAGTTTAGGAAGATAAAATGCAACATAAATTACCTTTTGCAATATATTCCAAAAGATATTAATCCTTAAGCTGCTGCCCGTTTATTCGTTTATGCACAGATTGTTGTACAAAAAATAACCCCGTTAAACTCCCTTAGGGATGAATTGTATAAATATTCCTTCCTTAACAGGTATCTACTTCATAAAATGAAATAATGTGTCTAAATGTTATAAATCTTTATGGAGCTTTCAGCTCTGCTATGTTTAGTTAAAGTGAGTATCCTTTAGCTTATACACACACATATTGCCAGCCCACATATGACATTTTATAATAATCGATTAAAACAACGCTGTAATAATAAAAACAACGCAACAAAACAACTGTAATAATAGAAAGAACTATGATTAATTCTGTAGCTATTAAGGTTCATTCATGAAATTTACGTTCCTAATTGTTAAATAAGATCTGATATTGGCTCATTTAAAATTGCAGAGATTTAAGTTTAATAGTTTCTGAGTACTAAATAGGGGCCGAAATGAACTCGAAGTGGTTCATATAATCTAAAATTCTTTTCTTCCAAAACTTGGCCGACCCAATACCGTGTGTCTAGACATTTTCAACAAATCTTGTTTATGGTTCTAGATAATTCATAACATAACATATGTATTACATAAAAATATTATGTTGATGCGAATAACGTGAACAAAATAAGGGCACACGGTCTCGTCACAACACGCGGAGAAAATAATGGAACTTTTTCTGCGAATCGTAAAGATGTGGAAAATTGCGAGCAGGGATTTTTTTCCAAGCTCTCTTGTAAAGTGTCTCCGGGCTCGCAACAAAATTACTGTCATTTCTGTTTTGCTACCATTTGCTTCGTTAAAACAGTCTCATTTTTTTTAAATAACAAGTAAACGGTAGACAATGTCTGAAACTCTCTCATTCCGACAGAAAACCTGTGTTCCGCTATGCGAAAAAAATGGGTTGACGACGAATCATGTTATTAATCATTATTCTAAAAGCATATGGCAAAAAGGCTCATAATGCATCGAAAAAATGATCGGAAATGTAAAATATGTAAATGTTAGAGGGTTGTACAAGGGATCCGAGTAGAACCGTGAATAAGCGATATTATTCTAGGACCTAACAAATACAAGCAGTGAAAACAAATACATTTTGTTTTGCTTACACTGCCCTCAGTGTTTCAACTTAAATGTAGATGGATGGAACAAAATTTGTAATAACTTTGGATTAGACTTTTCTGATCTCTCAACCTACTTTATATGCAAGAAATTTATAGAGTTTCCGAATCTTGAGCGCGGCCAAGCGCGAAGTAAATCAGGGATAGACCGAGAATACATTAAGGTTTTATTTATTTCGTGACTTGTAATTGTACAAAAATATACTTTATTTATTTATTTCACGACTTACCGTAACCCGCGGTTTAACCCACGTTTAAAAAATGTAACCTGACGTACTCTCTTAAAATTGAAATTTAACCTATGAACACTCTTAACAAAATAGTTGTTTTTCAAAGAGGACTGATGGCAATTGATAGTAGAGACGACGACGATGGATGAGAGCATGTTGAGCGCATTATTTGATTTTATTTATTTTGTGCAAAACTAGAATTCTTTTTCTAAAATAGAAGTAACCTCACTTATTATTTATAACTTCTAGTTATGATTTATAACAATAACATTTATACCAATCTGGCGTTTCGGAGATTAGCCAGGTTAAACAGATAGACAGACAAAAGTTTTAACATATTATTTTTTACTGCCTATTAAGTTATTAAGTAAAGTGTATTATTTCGATATTACAGACGGACACTTCTATTTTAATTACTTGGTATGATAACGATCAAAAGGGTAGAAAACTTCTATTTATCAGTTCCGCAAGTTGTTTTATGCAATGCACAAAAACGGCTATAAAAACCCCGTTACTGAAAGTTTTAGGTTTACATTTGAAATACTTACTTTTAACTTTTTAAATATTCCAAAAATATTAATAGTGTTCCATTTATACAAAATCAATCCGCAGTCTTTCGAGATAAATCAATTTATTCGCTTTAATTTTCTTCAATGGAAACGAAATGGAAATAATAAAAAAGCTTTACGAGATGAAATTTACGCTTTTATTAAGGAAAATTTGATTAAAGCTAAATTTGAGGTACCACTTTATACATAACATAGGGCTTTAGACTCAAAAAGGAAGACATATTATATTGTCTTTCTTTGATTTGAAGACGAACGAAGTATCTACAACTGATAGTTTTGTTTGGGAGACGGTTAGTGACCATGATAGTAGATAGATAACCTTGGGTGAGACTTTGGTCTTACCTAGGATTGATTACAGATGTCCATGGCCGGCAGCAGCCACTTACCATCAGGTAGGCTGCATGCTCGTTTGCTACTTCCATACTACAAGGAAAAAACAAATGATGGGTTTGGGTTAAAAATATTTTTTTTATTTATTTATTATTTAGTCTGATTTCTGAGTATAGGTTGGAGATTAATTGCTTGCGGCCAGACTCAGGGCTTAGGACCTTTGCGAATAAATTGACCTACTTGCGTAGGCGGCAACAAGTTTCGCTCAATTATCTTGGTACAAAATTGTACGTGTTTAACCTGGTTGTTTTTCGGTTTTAATTATTTAGAAGTAGGCATTAACAAAAAGTTACACAATAGGGAGTAATTACTCTCTGAGAGCAAATTTAGTTACAAAATATGAAATTACTAAATTATAATTTAAGTTTAAGTAGCAGATAAGCCTGTGGACTAACTCAGACTGCATGCTGATATGTTGAGACACCCCATAAAATGTGACTAATATGATTCGTTCCTGGCTCTTTATACAATCCATCTGACTTAAGTACTACATAAGTCACACTTATACTAATAAGTTTGACTTTCATTGCTTTCACACAAAGAAGAGAACACAAACGCTTTCTACACTCATAGCCCCACAGTAGGATTTTCTCCTGTGTCGTGAGTGTTATGGACACATAAAGACGAATACATAAACACCCAGACCCAGAACAGAAATCTATACTCATCATTCAGATGTCTGTCTGGCCGGGGATCAAACCCGGGACCCACTGCGTGTCAGACCGGTATGGTGACCGCTCAGCCACGCGGGTTGTCAAAAATCTAAATTTAGAATCAAAATGCGATCTCTGGGAAGTGTGCTATGGGTTGTAAGTACCGCCCAGGTTGATGAAAGATTGCCGCCCTCTATAGGAACAGGTTAGCGAAAAATATGAAGTAGTTTATCAGTCTCTTCGACGAGTCGGCAGAAAAAAATAGTTCTATAAGAAAGTTGTATCAAAATGGATTTTGCGTCAGCGACAACAATGAAATTACCTACATACCTACCAATATTTTTTTTAAACAATCGCCATCAACTTCTCTTTTTGCCGCTTCGGACAACAACCCTAGCGGTATTGTTTTATCGTGTTACATTATAATGTTACTTATTCACCTCACACATTTCCAGAACCTCGCTCCCAGTGGCCCAGTTCAGCCGCGGCGACTTCTCTCTCTGGTCGGTGCTGAAGAACTGCGTGGGCAAGGAGTTATCGAAGATCACCATGCCGGTGGTGTTCAACGAGCCGCTCTCCTTCCTGCAGCGAATGCTGGAATACCTGGAGTATGCGCATCTGCTCCGGATGGCCTCCGAGCAGACGGATCCTGTGGCGAGAATGGAGTATATAGCCGGTGAGTATTGTCTATAGCATGATGACAGTAGGGATAGACTAACGGTTGCTATTGGCCTCTGAATGGAGGGAACGAAACACTTAAATAAACATCACTTGCTGTAACAGTAAAGAAAAAGTGTATCGAGAGCTTTTTTTGATACTTACTAAGTATTCTCATGATGATATTCGATGATACATGATATTTTTGAAAGGGAGATTGATTAAAATTAGAAATTTTAATTAATTAGTGCTAGCAACAGCTTCTAGTAAAATTACATAACACAATGTAATTTATTTTTAGATGTTGCAGTGAAATAACTTGGCAAGATTAATGCCAGTTGGGAATGAATAATAAACTAAGTTTTAAAAAAGTTGTAATTAACAAGAAAGAACATAAAGCTTTGTAACAAAAAGCCATGTAATTGTTAAAGTTTCAGCGATAAAGGCGTAAAGCTAATAGTTATAGGCATTACATAGTAGGTACATTAAGAATAGTTGGGTGAGATTAACGATTGCGTGCGATGAACTAGTCATTATATTGTTCTGTGAAAATAATAAATAGATATTGTAACTTTTTGTGAAGCTTTTATTGCGTGCTAATATTCTAAAATCTTTTTATGGAAGATTTAAAAAGGTCTCTTTATATATCAATCGCAAACAGGATTGAAATCCTAGACTCAACGACTGAATAAGAACGTCTGTACAAGCACAGATATCGCTTTGATATCTAAAAATAGGTGTCAACATAGACCAATCCCGAGAGATCGTTTATAAATCTAGTAAATAGAGAAAACAACATTACAAATGTTTTATCTTTCAGTATTTTGAGATTGAATTTAAAAGTAGTATTTGTTTCAGCATTTGCCGTCAGCGCTCTCGCATCGAATTGGGAGCGTCTTGGCAAACCCTTCAACCCTTTGCTCGGAGAAACCTACGAGCTGGAACGCCCCGAATTTCGTGCCGTTTGCGAACAGGTAATTCTCTCTATTATGAAGATACTTTCGACACCTTGTGGGCTTAATTGTGAAGAAGAACCAGAACATAAATATATATTCTGTCAGACAAAAGAGAAATAAAATTCATCATGAAAGTTATGCTCTATTTAATAATGATGAAAAATGAAAACTATATAAATTAATATGAAAGATTTCAGTAGTATATATTTTAACTAGTACCTATATATTTTAACAAAAAAAAAAAGACTTTAAATCCTAAATAATTTAAATGTAAAGTTAGGCCCAACCAAATACTTACGAAATTCCTTTAAATCTTTTCCCTTTTAACTTTTTTATTTTCCCCTTTAGGGATTTATTGCGCAAATTTAAATAGGATTTGAGTTAAATAGGAGATGGATAGAGAACAGGACACGGGAAGCATAATTTACAAACAAAAAAGAATTATCGCAATCAGTTCATAGGCGACGGAGTAATTTAAAAACAAACATAATCAAGAAATAGTCTAATTGAGAAACTGCTCCTTTTTAGTGGGCGACTTAAAAATAAATATAACATTGCGAATATAGTTGACTCGTCCCTTAGGTACGACCCAGATATGCTAGGTAATTTTCCAACAACCAAAGGAGACGTAGCATATAAGTAAATATTACTGTTTTTATAGGATTGATTGATTTGAAGGTGGTAGAAC
>MOOZ01000561.1:121800-136640 GCA_002930495.1 Cecropterus lyciades | reverse complement strand
GTTGCATGCTCGTTTGCTACTTCCATACTATAAAAAAAAATGATGTATAAGTAATATGTAGTACACCTGATGTTAATGTAAATAATTAACTCCAGATAAGATTTGCATTTTAATACATATGTCACGGAATTTACATATGTATTAGAGCAGAGATAGCCGAATGGTTGAAACTTGGTCTCTCAATCGAAGGCCTGAGGTTCGAATCCGAGGCACGCACCACAGATTTTTCCAAAATGTGCGTATTAGAAATTAATTATAACTACTTTACGGTAAAGGAACGCATCGTGAGAAAACTTATACATCTAAGAGTTCTTTAAAACTTCTCAAAGGTGGGTGAAGTCTACCAATTCGCACTTGGCCAGCGCGGTGGACTATGGCCTGAAATTCTCTCAGTCTGAGAGAAGACCCAGCAGTGGGACAATAATGGGTTGATGTAATGAAACGCAATTTAAATTTTTGATTATGTTGTTCATCTGATTATCGACCCCAGATAATTATTTAAATGTGTAACGGGTCTCTACTCGTGATACGTGATTGTGATCTCCCCGTTACCGCAGTTTTAACGTGACAATGATCCTTGTAACTGGGTTGAAATATCGACAGTAAATAAATTGAACACGCGTATCGCGATTACCCGTATTAACATGTATCAAATTCGCATGTAATTATAAGATAAGGTACACGTGTACCAGAGGTTAGTCACTAATGCGTTGCTACCCCTAAGGATTAAGGATAAGCATGTCTCCCCTAACTACGCAGTAGTTAAGTTAGAAATAGGTAAGGTAGTGGTGCCTCCAGAATCAAGCTACAAAGGAATCCAACTTTTAGGTTCGAAAGTATTCAGGAACTATGTAATAGAAGCAGAGTTGTGTGTGTTTGTCTCCTATATTAAATTGTTGCATAATATTTACTCATATACATACATATATTACTTTTAACTATATAGGTATTAAAGTTTAAAAATCCTTAATTTGCAAATGGCCTGGATGCGAGTGCTGTTTAAACTTGTTATCAAGGCAACTTAGCTAAGTAGTTTGCTTACGTTGAATTTCAGAGTTCAGGTAAGTTGTCAAACCTTTCGCAAGACTTTATAATTATATTCGTGTCCTTTTTACTTACTTTAAGCCTTTTATTAACGATAACTTAACGAAGTTTACGTACTAAGAAAAAGTTAAAGTTTATTTTATGTTTAGAAGAGAAAATATAATTAGAAACAGATAATTAAAATGATAATTAACTGAACTATGTTTTATTGATATTTTTACCATATTGACCTGGGATGTTATGGATATGAAATGTTCGATCTGGATACGGATATCGGATATAGGAATAATATTATACCTGTTTCGGATACTGTTACGGGTATTATAGGTTTAAGGAATTTTAAACGTAAAATACAAATACGTAATAATTAGGTTTTATTTCTGTTACCATTTCCTATTACAGCCAGTCTTATCAGTTATATCGAAACCATAACTGCAAATTGGAATTTAAAGGATTAAAAATTCATTTATAGTCCATATCTTGGTAACATTTGGTCGTTATTAGTATTAAAATCGTACTCTATCATAAGTTACTATATGTGTAAGATAGGTTACTTTTTAAAACCGTGGGTGAAACCGCAGGGTGAAGTTAGTATACTAATATAAAGCAATTGAATCCCAGGTGTCTCACCACCCCCCGGTATCCGCGTTCCACGCTGACAGCCCCCACTTCGTTTTCCACGGATCCGTGCACCCCAAGTTGAAGTTTTGTGGCAAGAGCGTGGAAATACAGCCCAAAGGACACGTCACGGTTGAACTGCCACGGTAAGTACTAGAACCATCCATCCATATATCAACCTTCCTATGTCCATAGTTGGACATAGGTCTCTCTTAATGAAGGTTTTTGCCAATATTCACCACACGTAGCATGCGTGACGGAAAGGGATGTTGATGTTAGAAAGACGCTGTTGCCTATTTCCTTGATGATGATACAAAGTTTTTATACAAGATAAAGATTCACTAGCTTATTAGGAACTCTCCCATTGCTGGGCTTTTCATAAGAAATTATAAGGGTCAATTCCAAGTATAGGTAAGATTCACTAAATTTTGAGAACAAGGTAGAAAAGTTGAAACGAGTTCGTTACATCTCCGATTGTCAGGCGTGTGATATTCGTCAGATTTCAGATCAGGCCTCTAGAATACATAACTAATGCAAGTATGCGCAAAGATAATTTAATGGTCCTACTGAGTACCGTAACTTCTAACAAATTTAGATAACTTTTTTAAATTTCAATGAATTCCGAGAATATACTCAATAAGGGACTTCTTAACATTTCTTGCAACATATTAAGAATCCAAGTACCATAACGTCAATGTAAGTACAATTCCAGTTGGGGCGAAGCCTACACCTGGACGAACGTGAACTGCTGCGTCCATAACGTGATCGTGGGTAAGCTGTGGATCGAGCAGTACGGTGCGATGGAGGTGGTCTGCCACGGCGGCGCTGGTCTACGCGCCAACCTCGCCTTCAAGCCCGCTGGCTTCAACAACAGGGACTTGCATCGGGTGGACGGGTTTATTGTTGATGCCAAGTTAGTACTTGTTTTAAATGCAACGATAAATGAAACGCGATGTGCGTGTAAAGAAATAGCCAACAAGGAAGCCATCATTAGGTGCTGGAACCAGTGAATAAAAGAGAAAGAAGCTACAATAATTGTACCATTTTTATAACAGAGCATTTCAGAGAGTTTCTATAGATATATTCTATGGATTATAGGTCTATAGATAATTAGGCCTGTAGTTGCAGAGGGATGTTTAAAGTTTCCTTCAAATTTACATATTTTGGACCTGTCTCATACAAGTCCAAAATACAACAGATTCTTACGTAACATCGTCGATGAAATAGGGTTTTTATTATAACATGTAGTATTAATTAAAATATCACGTGAACTGTTGGCGTGCTAGTTTCCTACTTCAATATTATGAGAAAAAAAAGGATCCAATAAAACTAACATTAGTGGTTTGTTGTCAAAAAGTATATTGCGACGATTGAACGAAGACGACCAAGTAATAGATGTAGAAAAAGATGAAGATGTATGGTGAATGAAGAAATGTAGGGACTTACCATGTTCATATTTACAGTAAGAAGCGTCTCCGTTACCTCTACGGCAAGTGGACGGAGTACATCAAGTGCTGCAGCGCGGCGGTATACGAGCAGTGGGCGAAGGAACGTGGGGAGGAGGCGGGGGGGCAAACTCCCTCGCACACACCCAAGAAGGTCCTCGCCAAACTCAATAGCTTCAAAGTTGGCGCGCTGCGATCCATGTCCATACAAGATGTAAGTTACATATACTCCTACATATATGTATACTAATTACAGTAATTAATCGATGAAATAGATAAATAGACTCCTCATTTTGGTTCGAAACTCTCGTTGTACATATATTTAATATAGTTCACATAACGAACGGTGAGAAAAAAGGGAAGTAATAGAAAATTTTGCATATTGTAGAAATAACAAAATTGTAATCGCATTTTGGGGAGTTTTTTAAAGCGCGATTACTGAAAAAATACATCATTTATATTTTTCCCTTACTAACAAAAAATCGTCACCTCTCACTTCACTAGACGTGATTAGGAGTAGGTTATAGTTTTAAATCTCAATTTGCCGAAATGTTGAGGTCCATCCTTTTCGTTTTTACTGTGTGATAAAATCAAAGTGTTGCAGCTCATATATCTATACCTTTTCAGAACGAAGAAACCGAAAATTCGGAAGAGGTACCGAAGCCTGACGAATCTTACAATATCGATATACCAGGTTCTGTCACTCTTTGGGAAGCCCGGCCAAGACCTAGCAATAGTGCACAGGTAAGATCAAATAAATCATTTAAAAAATATAAGGTTTGTCTGTATTTCCATTCTATATACGAAAGGTTAAATTAGGAAACAAACAAAACTAGAATACTTCTAGTTTTTTTTTCTTATTTCAGTTTTACTCCTGTCAATATATTTTTGTTTTCTCTACTTCTCGATACTTACTTCTCTCAATATCTTCTGTTCCTCTTTTCTCAGTACTACCAGTTCACCGAATTCGCGATGTCCCTGAACGAGTTGGAGCGGGACATGAAGAGCCAGCTGTGTCCCACGGACAGTCGCCTGCGACCGGACGTGCGTCTGCTGGAGCAGGGCGACATCGACGCCGCGGCCACTGAGAAGACCCGGCTGGAGGAGAAGCAGCGGGCGGCGAGGAAGATGCTTAAGAAGAGCGCTGATCCTTGGCAGCCGAGGTAAGGTAGTTAACCGACTTCAAAAGGGGTGGAGGTTCTCAATTTGAATGTATTTTTATTTTGATGCCTCTAATTCTCTGCATTCTACTAGGATTGTTTGACAAAGAATGCTATCAGGCATAAAGTTTGTTCTTTTGCACCTATGGCGAAGAAAAATCTCGCTCTAGTGACGTCTGCGAGAATCGAAAAAAGTTGTGATTCTGCAGTGGAGCAGTAGAACTTTTGGATGCGGAAATCTACAGTTTTTATGTAATTAAAGAGACTATCAAATATGCAGTTCACTTAATGATAAGTGAGTGACTAAGTTTTATCGCCTTATGTCAGTGTCTATGTGTACACATAACAAACCAGAACTCAGCATTCATATATGAATTTTCACAAAGAGACGAAATAAACTAGCACATATAGAACCTTGTTAAGTATATCTTGGCTACAGTTTTGAAATATTTTCAAAATAAGTTTCTTGGGTATTTCCAGGTGGTTCAGCCAAGGTACAAATCCATATACAAAGCAAGAGGATTGGCTGTACAGCGGTGGCTACTGGGATCGTAATTACCAGCATCTGAAAGATGTCGACATTTTCTAATGTAAACATGGTAGTAAAAAAATAACACATTACGAAATATTTGTAGACAAGTTGGAAATATCTGTGTTTATGTAAAGTTGAAATATATTAGCACTTATTCCCGGTAACTTAATAAAAAATATATTGATATTGAAGTGTTTAAATTTTGTACAGGTCTACGGAGGCCAGTTACAATATTATTTATTACACTACCACCTGATCGGGATAAGAGTTTAACTGAGAGGATCTGACAAGAAACTGCAGGTAACCTAACAAATCTTACCTGACTTGCATGTGTTAAACTGTCTGTCATAAATATCTAATAGACATTTACCCCCAGATCTGTGGTCGGCCATAGATGTATCAGGAACCCATGAAGACTAGGTTAAAATAGAACTTCTTGTCACCTCTGTCAACACTGTTGTTGGCAGGAAGGTATAGGAGTGACTCCGGCCAAATCACATAAGGTTCTTTCACGTTTAATGTCTGTGGAACCTCTGAAAAATAAATAACAAAACCAACTTAAATAGCCAAATAAACACAGTTTTTTAAATTACCCATACCTAATCGGTCTGGAGAGGTCCGGTTCTGGAGAGGATTATGAAATTGAAGGATATACCTACTCGTAGGATTTTCCTTTAAGCTATTTGCAAGCTTTTGGAGCGTAGTTTCCAGGATAACTTTGGAGATACTCGTTTTGGTATATTTTAATTAATATCATATTAACTATAGATATGAAAATTGCTAGTGTAATGTATTCGTAAGAAGTTCTAACGACAACTCTTTCTTTTGATACCAACCTAGAAGATCAATAAAAATTACAACATTCAGTTTTAGTTTCGTAAACACAGATATTTTTGATAAATTATTATGCACAATCTTATTTAACATTAAGAACTATATCTTAAAAATAAATTAAGGTATTCTTAAAAGATATAATGTATGTCTAAGATATAAGAAAATTATATCGTCGGTGAATTACGTAATAAATAACTTTGTTTGTCTACCAGGACCGTTTAGGCAATGAATGTGTGTGTGTGTGTGTGCATAGCAATAAGAAATGTTTAATGTATGTATAAGATTTGCTAGTGTATATAATATATGTAGATCATTTTATTTGTTAATTCTCAAGTAGTTAGGTTAAAATGGCTTACGCAGCGCCATTGTACATTGATGATATGATATGATAAAATTTATGATATACAAATTATTACCTCTGACGAAAATAGAAATTCAATTGAAATATTGATTTAATTTATATGCACCTAAACAAAATATGTCTATAGTAAATATACTTTATTTTAATATTTTTTAGCAAATAAATTGATATAAGCATAATAGTCAATGTATATTGTATAAATATGGTGAGTATTTTTATAAGTAAAAATATCAAAATACTTAAAAACAATCGTCACGCAGTAGTTTAAATTTTAATCTTTACTTTAAATAATTAATATGTATAGGACAATGTAAAAAACAAGAAAAGACACTTACGAATGAAATGAGAAAAGTAGTATGTATTATATTAATGAGTAGGTAAGTATTTAAATGTACTATTAATTATATTGTAATGATAATTAAATGTTTATTTTCATTATATAAAATTGAGGCTACAGTAATTATAAATTAATTTATTTTCCTCATTATTTTTAACATTTGTTCATTCTTAATTATATTTATAATTCCGAATTATATTTTAAATATAAGTAGTGCTTATTGGAAATATATTTTTGCTTGGGAATTGTTCTTAAATTAACTTTTTCTCACGAAATCCATTATCGATCGATTTTTCTGGTAAATCCTATTCGGGAATGCTTTCCAAAGATGAAAAATCCTCATCAATACTATCCTATTAGGATTTTTGTCCGTAAAACTTAGTTTAATAAGTTCATTTTTATTTGATCAATTTTACTGTCGCATGGAAAATTAATACTTAGTCACGGATCATGGTAATGTTAATATTTTATTTCAAAGTACAGCTAATTTTTAATTCACATTATAACTTTAAGTGTAGGATGTTAATTAAATTTATATATTTTTTTATACTTATAACTTTTCATGATTTTTATATAATATTCACTTTTAAATATTATCATGTGCATCACTCATTAAATTATAATCTAATAAATAATAAACCTATTTGCAGATCGTTAGGCAAAAATAATATTAAACACCAGATCACGTTGACGTGTCATAAATTATCTCAGAAAAGTGGTTTAGTAGATAAGTAGAATAAAGTCTCCATGAAAGGGACAATAAATTATAATATTATTTGTACGTCTGTTATTTTTTGTTAATATTTGCACATAACATAATATAAATTGTTTAATAAATTTAATTCACATGAAATGGTTGAAGGAATTTTACTTTAGGAATTTTAGTTTAGGAACGTTTTACGTTATCTTTTTATTTGATATAAAAAAAAATCAACTGAATCCAAGGAAGTAGATTTCTAAAGAGACATGTAAAATAGATTCAAAAACATTGTGTGTTTAACTAAATAAAAGTTTAATTGAAATACTGTGGCGTAGCAAGGGCATCCTGGAGATCATTGAATTTACCACTTGGTTCCCGACGGCAAATTCGACCTATCCACCGGCATAAATCATCAAAAATAAAAAAGATCTTCCCGTGGTAAATAATTATTTGATTAACGATACAAAGAAGTGTAATCTTTTTTGAGCATTTATCTAACAGATACCTATCTATTAATTAAAATTAC
Organism: Cecropterus lyciades; assembly: GCA_002930495.1. Lineage (NCBI taxonomy): Eukaryota > Metazoa > Arthropoda > Insecta > Lepidoptera > Hesperiidae > Cecropterus > Cecropterus lyciades. The sequence goes on along the minus strand of MOOZ01000561.1, from coordinate 129,083 downwards.
ATATTGATGTTGATATTATGAACAAAGACAAAGAATGATTTTTTTTAATAAAATATTGCAGTATTGCCGCCCTCCAAATATTACCGCCCCGTCTGACGTACTGAACGGCATGCTAGGCCTCTGATGAAAATATGTAATACGTATTATTTTGTTAGTGTTAAAAACGATATTTTGAATTGAGTTATTTTTTACTAGCATCTGATTTATAATATTAGGTATTACACATAACATAAGTATAAAATTACATAAAATAAGACGAATTTACGCGACCGTATTACACCTACAAATGCAGCATAATTTAGGGCTTCAAATTGTAGTAGAAAGTAGTGATAAATATGCACGAAGAATGTTTCTCTAGTTATTACCAAAGAGTAATTAGTTGTAGAACTTACTGTACTTCAATGTATCGACATGAGATTGATGCAAATAAGAATTCAGAGACATTGCACTACGATTGCAGACAAAATCACCCGGGAACACGGGCGTCCTCTACGACGAGAAAACACATCTTCAAAAATTTTGTGCGTGATATTTGCCCTGGCAGTTGGGCAAATATCACGCACAAAATTTTGATATCCGCTTAGGGTTTATGTGTTTGGATCTTCAATAGTGATTCAGTCTTAAATAGGGTGGCCACTTAAACGGTTATGCGTGAAGCATTCGGATACCTAATCATTAAAGTTTCCATATCTATGGATCGATTATATAACATACACATACAATCACATACAACAAGTATATTTCTTGTACATTGCAAAGCAAAAATACACAATTTTTTACCTTTCGTACCTTTGTGATAGAGAGTAATGGAGAGGGATTTGTTTACAATGTTATGAGAGTTGTAGGAGAGTATCTCTTAGGAGACTAGTGATCTCAAATTTTAATTAATACGAGTATGCTAGGTAATGCGTATTAAGAAATGACGATGTAATTATTATAATGAATTTCCTACTTAATTCAGTAGATATGGATTATAAATGGAGTAAAAATGCCTTTACTTTTAACTTAATAAATATTTCCAAACGAGTTGCAATTACTTAACAAAGAACTATTTACTTGTTTAAGTAAATCATCGGAACTGTGATTTCATTGGCAGATTCAATAAAAGTGGCAATACATAAATGCTTCGCTAGAAACTTTGAAAATTAGAAGTTTTTTTAATAATAGTCTACTGCCATTTACAATATGATAAATTCTAAGTTTTATTATCAATTTCTTTGTCTTTAAATATCTTCCCAATAACTATAATATAATAATTAGTACTAAAACATTTGCATGCAAAGTAAATTGTCTTTTTGAATGAGTTTAATTAAAAATCCCAGTTTATATATAGAAAAATTCAACTGCTTCCAATGTAGTCAATCTACCTAAAATTCCACACTTATATACATATATTATTAGTTGCACTGCTGTTCAATAAAAAAAAAACTATTCAATCGCCATATTTGCACTCAACGTTTAAGATGTATCTAATTATATGACTAGACATAAAATTGTATAAAAAGCAATGAAAAGTACCTAATTGCTTGTATTGTATTTAACCTTAGAAATTTTTTATGTATAAATGAGAATAGTATCTTAATTAAAATAATATTACTTAATAATGCTCATAACAATGGATATAAAGCTGTCTTGTGAATAAAAGTAGTGATATTTTTGCATTTATCGCATTCTGGACTCAATCGAGTTATCGATGTTAATTAGAAGTTATTGTGAAAATAGTTTTAAGTGGACGTCGTTTGGCCATACTTTTAATCAAAGTAATATTATAAAATGAAAAAAATGTTTAGATACTGTATGCAATGTCTGTAGGACTTGTACTTATTAGGCTGTAAGCACTTAGCTAACAATTATATCGTTTCAAGGTGTGTAATCAAATAAATAATTAGTATGTAAAATGGACGAGTGTTTAATTTCAAAATATTGATGTTAACGTACTTACGACGTATCAGCTGACCAACTTTCCAACGAAAATCCTCGAAAAGCGTCGGAAACCCTGCATGTCCTATAAAAAGTGGCGTACCTAATAGAAATAGACTACATAGTAAGGGATCAAATATTAATAGTATCAACTGCTTGTTTATTTATTGATTTAAGTTACACTAACAAGATCAACACTAATATTGATACAAATAATTTAAATTAAGTCTGAGTGCCATCCCAATTACAGGTGCAAACTACATAAAATAATATATAGAGCTAACATACTAAAAACAAAACAAAAAAAAATTAAAAACAGTTTCCAAAAACAGTTGTTGTGATCAAATTATGTAAAACTTAAAAAATAGATACAATTCTTTTATTATCTTCTATCATCTGATTGCTAAGTATATATTGTATTATGCCACATTCAATTAATTTTAACAATTGAATTAATTATATGGATATTATAAATTTACATAGTACGCCATGTTTTCATCGAATATTTTGAGGTTAGTGTAACATAAGTAATATTTGTTATTACTATAAATATACTTCTTTCCTAATACGTGTAATTTAGAAGCTTTAGGGGTAAAGGAATTATGAAAAAAAAATCTGCTTTATAAACTTAAAAATATTTTTATTCGTTTTTTCTCACTAAAATATTATCCTCCGTCCCATAAGTCACTTCACATTTAATTAAATTAAAATTATTTTATCACACAAGCAACAAATTCATACAATTATATTTCAGTGATGTACATATGTTATGTGGAAGATGATGGTAGAATCCAGCAAAACCAGAAATACAAAAGGGAGAAAGAGAATACACACAAGGTTAAATGGGTAAAGTTGGATTGGCTACAACTGAGTGGCGTTTGGTAGGTTCGCACCCGGAGCCGGCCTAGAAATTATTGCCGCTACATGAATATCTCGTCTAAACAAATAAGTTTGTCTAAATTACATAGTTTAAGACATTGATCACCTAAAAAATCCTCCTTTTTACTTTGGAAATTTTGCCGCTTCCAAAAATTGCCGACCGGGGCAGGTAACCTCGTCCAATTTTCACGCATTTAGCTCGATAAAAAGTTAATTGTCGTTCTACATTACATTAAAAATTATTTTATGACTAAATATTGACAGGTTATTGTACGAAATTGCTGAATGTAACTCGTTATGCTGATAAATAATGTACTTTTTTATCTGCCGACGTAACGTTATGAAAGCTTATTCATAATTTAGATAAGTCAGAATATGCTGGATTCTTCTATCCACCTTCTACATAATTATACTATATATTATACTATATTTTGACAATAATGGCACTTCCGGCTTGGTTCAATAAAACCTTGTGATCCAAAACACCTCATTTCTATAAACCACTCACTCATGTGAATGATTTTATTAGGAATACGTCTGGATCACAGTTTTATTGAAATACGTTTATATAAACCTATGATTATAAAATGAACATATTATGTTGTCTAAAATTTCTTACTGTATTTTACGGGCCCTATAAAATAGGTAAGTATTTTAGAGGAAAGCAAGTTTGCCGTATGATCCTAAATTATTGGTGCAAAAACGAAAGGCATTATTAAATGGAGGTTTTAATATAAGAAAATAAAAATGGAGGTAGTGTAATTCGCACTGGAGTAGCGTGGTGGAGTGCCCTACGCCCTAGACGCCCTATACGACCCGCGTCCAGCAGTGAAGCTTGGACTAAAGGAACATACGGGAACATAAAAATCAAATGATATAGTACCTGCCTTCTAAATATCTCTGCTTGGATGGAATAATAACAACTAACTAACAACTCAACAACTAATTTTACGGCAGAGCCAAGTAAAAATTAAACTTAGAGCACAAATTTTTTTGCTTGATGAATTTTTAAATATGCGGTTATTTTTGCAAAGCAGCGATATATTGTTCAAAAGGACTGGTAAGTTTTATTTACTATATAGTTTACTCATATACGATTCATATAAATACCTTTCCAAGTACTTTGCACTAATTACTTAGGACATTAGTAGTAAAAATATTAAATCATAACATATATAAAAGAAAATATATATAATCAAGGCACTCACACTATGAATATAATTTAAATAAAATATCACTCTCATATCACTTATAAGTATGCATAAACTGTTAAAATACTAATTCTACAATAATTCATTACATACTATGATGGTAACTATGTTAAAAGGATATTTTAGTTACTGTTTAGTTAAAATAGATATAAAATATTATAAATGAATAAACTTTGCAACTTTTAGTTACAACATGGAATTTGAGAATTTTGACTTTCACCCGCGTGGTGGAGCGGTCACCACACCGGTCTGACACGCAGTGGGTATCGGGTTCGATCCCCGGCCAGGCAGAAATTTGAATGATGAGTTTAGTTTCTGTTCTGGATCTGGGTGTTTATGTATTCGTCTTTGTGTGTCCATGGCACCCACGACACAGGAGAAAATCCTACTGTGGGGCTAGAAAGCGTTAAAGCGTGTGTTATGAGTGTAGAAAGCATGAGAATATTTTAGAATATAAATAATATTTGAGAGAGAGAGAACGTAAATAATATTGCACGTCTCGTAACGCGGAGCGCTTGAGGCAGTGTTACTCCCAATATGTTAGACTCAAGCAATTTTCTTGACTTATTAAGACTAAGTAAGAGTAAGTAAATCTTAAGATATTTCACATATCTTAAGATTTACTTACTCTTACATAATATTTGTATCAAATGTTCATTTGTTGTATATACCATGTAATGCAAAGATTTAAAAAGTTTATAAAAAATTTGATCCTCTGTATTTTTACCATAATATTACATTTATTCTTACTAGTTAGAAAACTAATAATAATCATAGGCTAGGATATTATCATAATAAAATATGTTATGTCATAAAGTTTTTCGTATAAAGTCTACAGTTAATTTTTGTAAATGGTCTATGAAATATGGGCTAAAGCTTTTTGGTCCGCCATTTTGTAAAGATGTTTATGTCACCATCGAAAACAATGGTACTTAAATTATCAATTTTATAAAAATGACCTATTTGCTTATTTTTTCCACATTATTCTTGTAAAAATAAATTTGTGTTATTGGGCCTCCAGTCCCGAGTCCAAGTAGTCTTTGAGATGTAAGGGCACTGTTCTGGGCAACGTTCGGCAAATCTGTAACATAATAATGAATCATAGACATATACACATTTTTTTTATGCTTTTTACAACCTTGACTTCTTGCTTTTCAGCCCAACTTTAATAATTTTCATTATTTATACAAATTATATGAAGACAACAAACATAGACAAATTAAAACATAGACAACAAACATAGACAAACTAAAACATAGACAACAAACATAGACAACAAACATAGACTAAGAACGTTTGCTTTGCTAAGTGATACTTTTACTAAAACATTATAGGTATATTAATCTAAAAGATATCGAAATAGTGGTTTTTTAGAAGACATTCTATCCAAACATTAAATAACATGGACGGCAATAATTACTTATCGACTACAAGCTCATTTGCGACATCTTAATTTTTTTTATCAGACTGAAGTAGCAAACGAGCATGCAGTCCACCTGATAGTAAGTGGGTAGTACCGTCCGTGGATATCCTATAAATTATACTCAGATAAGATCAGTCTTACTTCCTGAGGACTAAGCTGGAACGCCTCGAGTAAGTACATACATCTCCCTTACCACACCCTTCAGACCAGAATACAGCAATGCATGACACTGTTGTTAAAAGGCAGAAATAGTGGCGGTGGTGCTTCCGAAGTCGAACTACAAAGAGTTCTACTACCTCTAACTATTAACCCTATTTGATAAAGACTGCCCTATATAATTAACTTAAGTAACTTAAGTCACCTGGTTGACGTAGTAAAGTGAGCTGGGGATAGTGATCTCGTGATAGTTTCTGCGTACTGCATCGATTATGTTATCAGCAGCCTCTTGCGGTGATATGATCTTCATCAAGGACGGGAACTTGATCTTGGGGTTCTTGCACAGACCTGTGTCCACGATGTAAGGACATATACAGGTTAACTTGATCTGGAAACAATAAAAATATCGATACAATACCAATATAGAGATATATAAACATGTTTGGACATGTATTCGTAACTAATAAAAAACAAATGGCATATAATCCGCGGGAGTCAGAGATGTTATCCTTATATAGAGAAGATTTTACAGTGATCATTGTTTTGTATCGCGTTGGTTGCGATAGAAGCCAATTCTAATTATCTATAAATTTGTTTTCACTGACGGATCAACACACGATCTTAACGGAGAAAATCCGACAAGAAACTCGCCTTGTTTAACTTGGATTTATTCTTTTTCACTATCATTATTCATATATTCTTAGACAATAACATAAAAAAGAAAACTGTCTAAGAATCACAAAACATAACTTTGCAGGTGGACTCCTTATGCTAATACCCTAGATCAAATTTGTCTTTCGCATCCTTTAACAAAATATAAAACGTGAAAAGCTTACCCCGCTGAAATCTCTCGGATCTTCCCTAAGCTCTTCATGTATCGCTTCCATAATGCCCCTCACAGCGAACTTGGTCCCGCAGTAAGGCACCAAGTTCCGCAGTCCAATCACTCCAGCCATTGACGACATGGCGACGATGTGCCCGTGGTTCCGCTGCATCATCGACGGCAGGAAGGTTTGAAGAAGCTGCGGATGACAGATTTGTTTATAACTTTTTATCCATTGCATTCATTTCATATTTGCACATATTATTTTTGGACTCAAAGAGCGTAAAGGACTTTTCGGCATAAGGGTCACTTAAAACGTTATTATAAATTATGAAAAGGTAAAATTGCTATGTCGCTTAAATGATTTTTATGCCTCTGAGCCCTAAGGTATCATTATAACAAAGGTGAATCATCGTATTATAGGAGGAGAGGTGATTTTTGAAGGCGATAGAACCCTTTGTAGTTCTACTCCATAGTTACTAACGCTACATCTATTTCTCCCTAATAACAGCAGTCTGCAGCGCTGATATGTTCTAGTCTGAAGGGTGTTGGGAGGGAGAAACACTTATTCGAAGCGTTCCAACTAAGTTCTAGGCCAACAGACGCGTTGCCACCTGGATCGCGTCTGTAGCCAATCTTAGCTAAGACTCTGCTTTTATCTGGGTTTAATTCTAGATGTCCATAAGCGCCAGGGGTCATTTGCCATCACGTAGACCATATAAAAAAGCCAGAGACATCTTTCGCTCTAATTGATGATTCAAATAATATGGTCTACTTATTGAAAATAAATTATAAATATTACAACAGAACATTTATTTCTCGGTACAGTAACATCAAGCCTCGTTATCGTACCCACAAATGCGCCAACACG
>MOOZ01000561.1:93002-103173 GCA_002930495.1 Cecropterus lyciades | reverse complement strand
TATGAGTGGCGCCGATTATATTAGTAAATTATCTGAAGAAGACTGGGAAACCGCAGGATGCAAAATGCACAGGTCCGGTATGAGTGGCGCCGATTATATTAGTAAATTACCTGAAGAAGACTGGGAAACCGCAGGATGCAAAATGCACAGGTCCGGTATGAGTGGCGCCGTTTAGCAGAGAGCAGATCTATTTCCAAAAGTGGACCCCAAAAGGTTGTAGATAGAAAAGAGCTGGACTTTATGTACCTACGCTTTATTTACCGAGCGCTGCATACTTTTAATATGGCGCTACATAATATACTTCGCATGGTTTCTACACATGTAGATAGAATGCAATTCCTAGTTCATTAACAAGAAATGAATATTGTATGACGCTTCATGTGTTGTATAATGTATGCACCATTACAATAAAACTGTGTCAACATTTTTGTCTATAATAATATTATTGTAGATAAATTTAATTATCGATTAAATATATAATTTCGGATCTAAACCAAACGTCGACAAATGTCTTTCACTAAAACTCTCTCAGTAGACTTTTTTTTAGTTTTATATTATTTTTTCGTTCTTGTTGTTCTGGAACTCCCTTACCCATTTGGACGCTTGGTGACGCCAGGGGTTCGCGAGCAACACTTTAAAAACACAGTTCCATACCAATGATTACAGTGATATAACAGTGGCCAAACCCCAAACAATATATTATCGAAGGAAATCTTAGATTGTTCAAGCAGGTACTATTGTAGTGATATACTTCAATCACTTGAAACACAATGAGTCTCAGATTTGAATCGTAAACAAGAAAACAATAAGTTATTATATTTTCACTTGGCATAACGATGATAGAAAATCTTATCAAATCCTACACGACTATTCTTGCCCGTGACAGTAATTATAGCGCTTTAATGGTAGGATTTTCTTCGGTGTTGTGAGTGCCATAAACACAGACAATGACAAATATATAAACACCCAGACTATGAGCAGAAATCTATATTCGTTATTCAGATGTATGTCGCCGGGGTCGCACCCGGAAGACTGTGTGACCGGTACGGTAACTCCGCCACGCATGTCGTCTCGCTCAGTTCTTGGGTAACAAAGTTTATTTTCGTGTTTATTAGGACTTCTATTAGCAAAAAGCATGCAAGATAGTTATACCTTGCATGCTTTTTGCACGTTATAGACGACTGCAGAACTCTAATACAACAAACGAAATAAACTCCAGCAAATAAGGGAGATAAAGACGTTCAACACATTGCTGAGAAACTGAGATCGAGAACTATCCACGTTCGATCATAGTAGGCTGCGAGACACCGATTAGCCAAGGTCATTTATTTCCACAACAAACACACCATTAAACAAAAGGCGGAGTAAGAGCTTAATTTATTTAATAAACTAAATTGGCAAACAAGTTAGTTGTACACCTATGGGTTAGTGATCCCGTTAATGGCCATCTGTAACCGATTGCATATAGAACAGGTTTCTGCCTGACGCCAGTCATATGTGTCGCCAGTCCTGCGAATTAATATGGTCGTCTCATATCGTAATTGGGTGAGGTTTAAATTATTTGCACTGAGAACGAAAGTTACCGAACTCGAAATTTCGTCAAATTGAGTTAAATACTTGAAGCTACTCTTATTAGCGTACTCTATCGTTGAGCGAATTAAAATATGACGATTTCGTGCTACAAAAGAACAAATATAAATGACACATCCCTATTTTACGACTATTTTGTTATTACCACTCCGCCCCACAACAGCAAAGCGCTGCTGTGTTTTAGTCTAAAGAGTGTGGTAGGAGAGACATACCACATACAGTAGTAGAAACGCATTTGAGGCCTACCTCCGGTAAGACCTCATCTAATGAGAGTTGATTAGAAATCTCATTGGGTGGCAGGTGCCATCATCAGGTCGAATGCATGCTCGTTTGATAAGTGACTTAAGGTGATGACCGTGCGATAAGTAGGGGGATCTATAAATTACGTCACAAAATTTTCCCGACTTTTTGATCCCTCCCACCGTCCTTGTCACAACTGGTCACATTTGTAACCTTTGCAGTGTGGTAGAACTTTCCGTTCTGAAGGTAGTAGAACACTTTGTGGTTTGACTCCGGAAGCACCACCCCAACACCTATTTCTGCCTAATAACAGCAGTGTTATACGCTGTTGTGTTCTGGTTTGAAGGGTGTGCTAAGGGAGAAAAAAGTGTCATGTCACATTTTGAAATTAATACACATAAATTAATAAATTAAAACAGCAGTTCTCGAATTATAAATGAGATTTTAATACTAACATATATTTCAAATGTGACGTCACGAAATTTAGTACTTCTCCCCACCCTTGTCAGACCATGCCACACTTCATTGACCCCCTTCCCTTATCGTGTGACGTAATTTATGGATGACCCCTATGTCAGCCGGTTACAAATACGTTCGCTAATAACCATCATAGAAGCTACTAGACAAAGGAACTGAAGAAAACTAGCGAAGTGTAGTGTATAGTGAAACTATCCGACCTTGCATCATTCGTCGGTGCGTTAAACCGCGTCCTGCTCGTTGAAGCCGGAAAAGCGAGATTTCAATTGGTATTATTCAGCCACATAACTATATGAGGTTATCGTTTTATGTAATCGGTGTGATCGTGGAATCTAGCTCTGTAGCGTTGATATTATGTTGTACTCTTTTTACTAGTGTATTGGTAGGTTTTAGTTAGAGTTCTTTAATGTATTTTGTATCCAGAATATTTATTTCTTCTATCATATTCCCTATATTATTATTCGTTTCTAATTCGGCAGTATTATCTCAATATAGGGGTCCGAGGTCGAAATCCCAGGCACCACTGATATTTCTAAAATGATGTGCATATTAAAAATTAATTATCACTGCTTTACGGTGATGGAAAACATCGTGAGGAAACCTGCATACCCGACCATGGCCATAGTCCACCGCGCTCGCACTTGGCCAGCGCGGTGGACTATGGCTTAAACCTCTCTCATCTTGAGAGGAGACCCGTGCCCAGCAATAGGACACTGATGGGTTGACGATGATGAACAAGATTAAATATTTTTTTATATTTATATTTTTCATATTTATGCTTTTTATATTTTTTTACTATACTTATATACATACATACCAGATTCTTATATTATAATTAATTATACCTTATACACATACTTAAGTGTTACAATATAATCTTAAAAATGTAAACTCGACCACGATGCATGCCGTGGTGGCCTGTAATTAAGACAGCATTTAATTTAAGCCTAACGTAGTTCTTAGTTGTAAGTGTAATGTATTGTCTTGTAGGCTATCCTTTTTAAATAAATAAATAAAAACTAACCCATTTTAAAAATACAATAATATTAATTAATATCGTAACTCCCGAAACAATAAGAACAAAATGCGTAGTAGAACATCTAGAACATACTTGAATCGTATCATCTTCAAATATCTCCAGCGTTAATAAATTGTTGTCGATCAATCTTTGATTCTACCTGTGAAGTTTAACTTCCATTTGTTTTGCTACCGTGTTTAATTATTTCCCTTTATTTACGTTTCTAATTATTATTATAATAAAATTGATATTTATCTTTCGTAGTTAATTTACTATGTTGTTTATTGCCTTTTGTTTTGTTTATTAAATAGAAGTAGCATACGAGGATACAGCCAACTAAATGGTAATGGTTCACGTAAACAACCTCTATAAAGTAAAATATAGAACAGGAGCTTTCTCTAAAGTTAATCACAGATGCGTTGCTATTCCTAAGGACTAACCAGACCGCTTTTTATGTAAGTAAGCCGTAAATTAATCCTTTTCACATTAAAGTAATAACATAAAATAATCCAAGTTATTACCGTGTTCTAGTACGAAGTAGATTATAACAATGACAAAGGTCAGCTAGCGAAGGAAAACTCCATCTGTCGATACATTAATTATAGGATGTCCTCAGGAGTATTTGTTCGTCACTTATTTGTTCGTGACTCAATTGTAATTCAACTTTTGTCAAACACATTTAGATCTAGATAAACATAATATCAGCCGAAATAGAGTTCCGCATTCACCTCCATCCATACATATGTTTCCTCGTAAAGACAAGGCCTTACAAACTTCTAGTCATACAAATGTCCAAGAAGACGATCGTGACCAAACCTGTTCACTTAGTAGATTTAAAATTAATTGTTTTAAAGCAAGCTTTAAGGAAATTCATTTATACCTATAGTCGTTTTTATTATCTCTCTCTTCTAAAAATGTTTCATTTGACACCTTACTATGAAGTTCATAAATAATAATAGGTTCGGAGAAGGTTGAATACCCAAAACTTCCTTTCCTCTCTACCCACACCTTTGATATAATCGCAGACGGTTTCCAGAGTTTTTGAGGGGGCGGGAAAGGATTTATTGCGACCTGGAAACCCGACGAAAAAACGTAATAGTTTACATGGTGTATGCAACCAAAAATAGGAAACGAAGCAACATATAATATAATAAATTAAAAATTAACAAATCTACCACAATGGCAGAAGTCTTAATACACAATTTGCGTAAACGCTTAAGCATTAATATAAATGAGCAAGCAGATAAAAAATACCGTTAACAATTTTGCCAAACATTTCCAAGTTGGTTGCAAAAGGCTTTGGCCAACTTTGCGACACTCTTGCGTTCTCGCCTTAACATTGACATGGTTATTGCTTCCCATTTACGTACTATTACAAAAACACTATCCACGTGGATTAAGTTATTAAAATTTTCCATGATTTCTTTAGAATATTTTAAAAAGTATTGCAAGTTAAAAGATGGACACATCTATTTCTAACTTAAGTTGTTTGCTGTTGCTGCGTTTCCGTGAACTTATGGCTGCTGATTCACTTTTATGTGTGGCGACCATCTTCGCCCAAAGGTCATTAAAATTAAAGTAGCTAACAAGCATGCAATGTGCCTGATGGTAAGTGGCCGTCAATGGACGTCTGGAACAAACTCCATACAGGACAAAGGATGTACCTGAAATCAACTGTACATACGTGGCTACTCCTGAGGACTAAGTCGCCTGAATTTAATTTATTTAGCATCTATACCTTTCCTAGGAAGAGAATGCACTGCCACACGTTAATAGGGGTGACGCCGGACCCGTACGAACCTGAACCCTGAACGAACCGTATGGTTTTATAACCTTTCATCTTAGTAGATACGTTAGTACCTATCTACCTACCTTGTATAGTTAATTAACCTTGTAATGTCCTACCAAACTGTCTTTCGTTAAAATAATATTCTCGAACTAAATAGGGTCTCAGGAAGTATCGAACACAGTTTGAACAGAAATACAAGAACGAATAACAATTTAATATTTTTGAATTTTGTCGTTAACAAAGAGGCCTACTTGTTGCTTGGTATTAAATTAACATTTACAATTATTAACTCAATTTAAACGTGTATTATATAAAAATACAAAGTTTTAAAACTTTATTTTAATTATTTCTGTAAATATGAACACAATAAATAGGTACGTATACAGGCACGCGGCAGTACAAAAATTGATGGTCGAAACTTAAAAATAAAACAAGACGTAACTTCTAAAGGATTCTGTATAAGTAAAGATACGATCGTATTATCGTATTTCTTGTTTCCTTTATTGTCTCTTGTAATCTTAATCATTTCCCACGCACAAAACATAACAATAATAAGAACAATAAATAGTCGCACTCAGTATTATAAACCCAATTAATGAACATGTTTGATCACGTTTTGATACTAATGATTTTCCACACACACGATTATAGGATGTCCTCAGGAGTGTTTGTACGTCACTTATTTGGTCGTGACTCAATTGTAATTCAAGTTTTGTCACACACATTTAGATCTAAATAATGAGAACAATAAATAGTCGCACTCAGTAATATAAACCCAATTAATGAACATGTTTGATCACGTTTTAATACTAATAACTTTCCACACACACGATGAAGAGGTAATAAAAGGGGTTTAATGCGATTCTTTGATTTTGTGAAAGTATCAAAAAAAAAATATTAAAATTTTATTAAAAAAGTTAATGTCTAATATAAAATTTATTATAAAATCGACACATTTTTTAATTCTCAACATAATAGATTAAGTATTGAGGTGTAGTTTCAAGTATGTAACTAAATTTGCTGAAATTTTGAATTCGGTTTATTTCACCCTCACTGTGAGATGTTTTTAGTTGAAACAAGTGATAAATAAATCATTTGTGGGGATTTACAAATTTGAGATCCTAACAATTTCTACGATCACTGTTACGTGCAATTTCCATAAAAACACTCACTCGAAAAACAATTTATTCTTCTTCCCCGATGTATGCACTAAGGAGACGTTGAACCACATTTTCAAGCACTGTGTAGACCGGTCGGGGCACCGCGGTAACGGGTTTTCATCTATTTGAAATATACAACAGTTACGTTGTACCCAAAGACGTGTTGCGACCAGGAGCGATACTTTCACTATGCACTGCAACGGCTGAGCAGTTGTATAATCGCCGGAAGGTTTCGAAAACGCGTCCTGGCCGACGTCCTTAGAACCTTCCGGGCACTGTAGCTAGGGTTACCATTCAGTAAGGCTCTCCCAGTCCCAATGGTAAATTGTCAATCTGACCGATACTTTACCGTCCGAAAATAACAGTGTATGATTTTAGTAACGAGTAACAATAATAATCACCGCATGGAAGCTGTGTAGTTCGACCAGGGAGGTATCACCGCCTCATCTATTTCTAGCGTGAAGTTCTTGCGTTTCGGTGGGTCTTGTTAGCGGCTCACTTATAAGGCAAACATCTTGGTCCTCGAGAGAAGCAACGTATCTGTGGTCATCTTCAGATATGAACCCTGTTTCCATGAGCGGTAGTAACCACTTACCTTCAGGTGGACTGCATTCTTGTTCTCTAGTTTAACGTGATAAAAAGTTTAGATCCTAGTGTAGCTCGAGGTACAGGTTTAAAACATACAAGAATACTTCTTCACCAATCACTTGGCGGCAAGTACTTCACCAACGTTCCCATAAGGTCCCATGGCTATCAAAAAGTATTGATAATATTCCTTAATATAACCATTAGTACCCACACCCGACTGTGTGTTGTGTCTGTATTTGTTGATGAATATCAAAACGTTAGTATATGCTAAATTTATTTATTTCTTTTTAGTATTTTTGCCAGTCCAAAATACTAAATACGCTGACACTAGGAATTTTCGGAGAACCAGAAATTAATAAGGTATGAATTATATTTTTAATAGATTCATGGTGTAATCTCCGAAAGATATATAGGCAAGAACGAATGTTACGAAAGAAGAAAGAATGTTACGAAAGATCATATGGATTGCTCCACTATTATAGTAAATCGAACCTCATTCGTTCATATATTTCCTATCCTATTCGTTCATATATTTTTCTCGTGTATTTTCGTTTTCTTCAATGTTATTATAACAATAGATGGGTTTTGGTGTTATATAAAAAATATACGTAGATTAAGTAATGATTGATGAGATGATGAAGACAAAACAGCTTGTGACTGAGCAATAATATATATCTCAAAATTTAATTAAATGTCAAAGTGTAGCGTATTTTGCCCTTAGTTTAATCAAATGTAAGGCAAGATACTGGAGCTAGCTTTTATTGTCCATGTAATAAACACGATGGTTTAAAATACAAAGTAATACAAAGAAAAAAGACAAACCCACTGAGTTTCTTGTCGGATTTTCTCAGTTCAGGTCGTGTTTCGATCCGCTGGTAGTATAAGAAGAAATATTGTAACTAACAATTTGTAAGCCTATATTGCCATTATTTGCCTCCGTAGGCCTATGCAAAATAAAAATATTTCATTTCATTTGATTTTTTGTTACAATTACTTTAGGTCTATTAGTAAAGAATGAACTCAGTAACATAAAAAAAATGTTTTGCAAATATCGTGTTTGTTTCAAAGTGTTCGTCATGCGACATTGAAAACTGCCCTAATACATTTTTTGTTCATACTGCGCGAGTATCCATACATATAAAAAAAAAGTTGGAGATGGTTTGATTTTTAGTATATTTGTTTGTCACTTTATCTATGTGTTTGAAATCGCACCAGACTAAAACTTCAAATTTTTAGTGTCCGACCGAAACTGGTTTTTACGACCGAAAACGAATTTCAGCAACGGTCTCAATTTTGGCTGAAATCGAAATCTAAATTTCCATACAAGGATCATGTTTTGAGGGAAAAATGTATAAAATTTTATTATAATCAGTATTATATCTCCATATCTCAGTCAGTATTCAATCTTTGACATTTTCACTTATTGATAATCAACACAACAATCGCTCATTAAAAAAAAGTATTAATTCCGTTTTTAAATACTTACACATGAGGTGTTTATTTGAGTAGGTAGATGCTTCTTTTGAATATTATTCATGGTGTTTTAAACGTGGGGTTACTTATTTAAGTTAAATTCAACGCATCGAACATGAACGGTCATAGCGCGAGAACTCCAGAACGCAGTTTCGGTTTCGGTCCTAGTTTCACCAGGTTTGCCGGCGAAACCGAAACTAAACCGAAACCCGTTTTTTTTGCCGAAACTCGACCGAAATCGACCTTTCGGTCGGACACTACGAATTTTAATTTAAAGGTTTAAATACAACAACATAATAATTTTAAGTAATGATACATCTTTTTTCTCAGGTGAAACAAGAGGGTCATCTAGTCTATAATAAATCTTATAATAAAGTTATATAATATATTTCTGAATGAAAATCTATCAGTCTATACGTATCAGTTGCAAAAATATTAATTCAAGGAAATGTTTTAAATTTTAGTAAAAAAATAGATTGTTTAATAATAATAATAGGACAAGTTTTCAATCATCGCAAGCATGGACACTCTACGACGCTGTAATTATGCCCAATTATGATGCCTACAGAATTGATTTAATTGAATAGCAAGTACGTAGGTATTCTAGTTCTTACAAACACGTAATGATGTTTTATTCCTTCGATTACTATGACGTAAGAGTCAGTATGAGCTGTGTTAGAACTTAACATCTACGGTAAGAGTTATATAATTTTACATTACCTATACTTAGATTATTATTAGGATTGCCTATATTTAGATCGTTATTATGGACGTTACAATATTATAATCACTCGTGTGACATAATCATTATACTAGTCAGTCAGTTTTTTGAAAGAGAAATAGCGGATTCAACATAATAATAAAGAGGATTCAACACTCCTGATGGTAAGTGGTTGTAACCAGGTCCTTAGCACTGTTGTTACAAGATAGAATATGATAAATAAGCGTAGTGGTAGAGCCTCTGAAGTCCTACTGAAGATTATGAAAATTTATTTGTTAGCATTGCAACGGCACGACAATTTTTCGCTGTTACTCATTTTCCCAAACTTTCAATTCGCAGATTATAATACGAAATAATACAAAAATTTTAAAAAATGTAAATAATACTAAATATGTGAGATATCAAATTATCGTTACTTAACGTGTGTCAACATCATACAATGAACATGTTGTCTAAATTTAGTGTTCGCTTTAACAAGTTAGGTTCTACGATGATTAGTCAGATTGTGACTTTACCACTTCAAAAGATGACGTTATGTTACCATAAATAAACCTACTGCAAAATATATTTATTTTTAGTATTCTATTTTAAACAAAAGGTTATCTCAAGGATGTCCTAAAGCCAGATTATCTACATGTAAGTTATTATAGTGGAATGCGTGATTAACAAAGAAAAGCAGATACTGTTAATATAAAGTGAAAAAAATAATTCACCTTTAGGGGTCTATTTTAGATACAATAAATTTTTAAGGACACTATTAAGACATACGGTTGTATTACACACGAGTCATAATAGTTTTCACGGTTATATATATTAATGAATTCTATACTAATATTTAAGCTTTTTTTATGTCATTCATATGCTTGCGAGATTAATTCCTATCAATATAATGTCATTTTCAAAAACTTCAACAATACAATATGCTGGTATTGTGATGTAGCATATGACTTTTTTCTACGCTCATTCAAATTTCTGCCTGGCCGGGGATCGAACCCGGTACCCACTGCGTGTCAGACCGGTATGGTGACCGCTCCGCCACGCGGGTCGTCAAAATATAAAATGATACTACATTTTAATTTTTGATAATTACTTAGGAATATAAGTCATAGATTAAA
>MOOZ01000561.1:44852-57914 GCA_002930495.1 Cecropterus lyciades | reverse complement strand
CAAATGTCCATGGGTCGAAGGAGCCACTTACTGTCAGGTGGACTGCATGCTCGTTTGCCACTTCAATGTGATAAAAAATAATTACTTATTATCTTTCATTGTGTATTTGATCCACCATTAATTTATATTTAAGTGATAATGTATGTTTATTTTTTGCAGGGCTGAGGACACTATCATAAGGCTGGTTTTCGAATTTATATGGACGCTGATCAGATTCCACTATGAAGTTGTCAAAGGTTTCATAAGATGGTTGTTCCCAACGGAGAAAGATGTCACCGGGGAAATTGTACTTGTAAGTAGACGAGTCACGATATTATTTTATTTATTTAGCTATTATGCTTATGTTATTGATTGATTATTGAGCAGATTTTTTATTATTTTATCTTAGACTATGGAAAGATCGTCTTTGTTAATCTTGTTGGAAAAAGGATTATAAGCAACCCATAAGATAGGTCATGAGGATATTGTTGATATAAATTGTAAGTCTCTGAAGTGGAAATGCAAATACATATGATGTCAGATTTTGAGACTCCTTTATATAATGTAGGGACACATCTGATATATCAAAAAATAGCATTTCAGCAATAAATTAAATATCAACGCGGATCAAGTGTTTTTTTCTACCTATTTTGAATTAAGTGCGACAACGCTCGCAGATGTCATGGCGTCCGCTGGTGACGTCACGTCTCAACGTTACATACAAAAATTTAATCGGTCACATGGGATGTTTATATAGTCTTTCTAAGAAAACGTCTAAAGGCAAAGTT
This sequence comes from Cecropterus lyciades, assembly GCA_002930495.1. Lineage (NCBI taxonomy): Eukaryota > Metazoa > Arthropoda > Insecta > Lepidoptera > Hesperiidae > Cecropterus > Cecropterus lyciades. The sequence continues at coordinate 57,147 of MOOZ01000561.1, read as the reverse complement.
TCATAAGCACGCCCATACGTATAACAGAAAATTAAGTTGTTAAAATTGTTTACTTGTAATGAAGATAGGTATTTATTCTGTTGTTATTAATGGCGCATCGCACAAACCGAAGAAAAACGTCATTTTACTCCTAGTTGATGTGCGCTCCTTAATGGTTCGGTTTGCACGATTGCTACCCCAAACGTGCATAATATGGAATGAGTTTACACGGGTTCCTTCCTTCTAGTTCCTAAGGAAAGTATATGTGTGCAATTCACACAAGGCAGAAGTAAAACTTCTGAAAACCGACGAGAAATTGAGATGGATATAGATTATCACGAGTATTAGAGTAAGTAAGGTTCATAATTTGTTAACAAATTCGAAAAATACTCTATATTAATAATAAATACTGTGTTGTTTTCTAACTCATTCTCTCGCCGACTCAATTCTATATATTATGTGTTTGTTTCTTTATCGTGACGCATTTTCCTTTCATCGAGTTTCAAATCACAACGATTCCAATGAAGTTCACTTCAAAAATAATTCCAAGTTGGCGATGCATTGACAAACTTTCTGATATATGATTTTAGGCTAATATTATCGCGGAATTGATACATTTTAATATGTTACGGGTACTCACGATATGCGGTTTCGAGTTTCGCCGTGACCACGATCCATGTAACTAGGTCGAAATATCGGCAAAAAGAAATTCAAAACCGCATATCGTGAGTACCCGTAACATATTAAAAACTTTCTGATATTACAAATTTTCATAAGCGACTGATTACTTTGAAACTAAAAGTCATTAGGGATCTGTACATCATGTCAAACAAATTACATTATTAGCATGTAAGACAATGGTTTATGAAGGTGTTTGTAACCGACCTTACGACCAATGATGTGAATACATAATTATAATTGAGTGAAAAACAAATAGGCTGAAGATCATGGTCATGTTTAATTGTTTCTTAGATAATTTATGAGGTATTTAAGATGATTGAATTAGAAACTGCACACTTTATTAAGCATGCATATTTTGATATAACTTATAACTTAATAAAGTTTAGAGACTTAACCGATGGCAGAAACAGTGGAGTGGAGTGGAGAGTCGATCGGAGAAGTACCACCGCCACACCTTTTTCTACCGTGAAGCATTTCTTGCGTTTCAGTGGAAGGGTGAGGTTGCCGGCTCACTTAATATGAGGCGACCATCTTAGTCCTCGGAAGTAGCAACGCATCTGTGATCGTTCAGATAGAACCCCTGTCCTATGTGAAGTTGCTTACAGATGTCCATGAGCGGTAGAAACCACTTACCATCAAGTGGACTGCATGCTCGTTTGCTACTCCAGTCTGATAAAAACAAAAAAAAAGATTATTAACCAACTATTTGTTGTACAATCAGACTAGTACCAAACATTTGTAGCTCTTATCAGTCTATTTGGCCGTTATTTTTTTTTGTGTCGCTCATCAGTAATCAGTTTTTAATGCATCCAACACCACATATTTGGGTCATTTTTAAGTTCACTTGTATAACAAAAAAATATATTCTGATTGCACCCATTCATTCAGTTGTCATTGTTGTGTGGTTGTCGTATGTGTGAATAGTCATCTGGTGTATTAGCCACATTACGGAAATCTCTTGATCTTAGCGTGAGGATAGCTTATATTATATTTAGATAGGTTATTCCATCACCCTCATCACTCTTTTTAGGTCCACTATTATTCAAAGACTTTCCCTAATGGGGGTTTTGTTAATTACCCCTGCGCCTGGTATGCATGTTGGTAACCGCAGTGGGTGTTGATGTTAAACAGCAAGACGCTGATGCCCATCTCCTGTGTCCTTTTTTACCTCAGTCGCCTCATGATATCTCCCGAAGAAGTAATTGTGTTATTCAAGACCGGCAACGCACGGCACTATTTCCTATTTTCAATAATATTTTATTCCTATATTATATTATTTATTCAGATAACAGGTGCAGGACATGGCATGGGTCGAGAGATGGCATTAAGATTCGCGAGGCTTGGTGCCATTGTGGTGAGCGTGGACATCAACCCCGCAGGCAATGATGAAACGTACAGGATGATAAAAGAAGAGAAAGGAAGGATTTATAAATATGAGTAAGTTGTATGAGTACTTAAAATAGAAGTCCCTATAGTGAGGACGTCTTTGAAATCCAAATCCAAATCGTTTCAGATATTTAAGAAGTTTGAAAAGTTATAAATTGTTGAGAAAAACCTACCAGTTCACGTGCATGGTTTTCCAAACATGTCAAATTTTCATATAGGTAAATTACTTGTCACCGATTACCCATTTGTGACCGTAATTTTTTTGATTGATCATGATATTATCAAGATCTATAGATCTAGTTATGGTTGGGGGTTTTTCGAACTTCCATCTTAATACTCGGCAAGATCCATATGATGATACATAAAACCTATAAACTTAAAAACGTACAGGTAGTGCTTAAGTGTATATATGTATATTTTTATATAAGACTTGTAACACAAGAGCCACCAAACGTACGCTTCAAGCGTTAAACACTATGCGCTGCAAACGTCCTCGTTGAGCGTTAAAAAGAAATATATGTGTCTGATCTTACCAGGCCAAGAATTTCGCAGCAAATCGTAACGATATTTTCCAAAATTCGCTTAAAATTTACGATTGCAGCGCCAATCGAATGTTTCATGTCCGAGCGTTAAGTGTACATATCACTAACAAGAACTTCTTCCTTTCCTTCTATTTAGATGCGATGTAACTGACCGCGCAGCAGTATTTGCCCTCGCACAGAAGGTGAAGAAAGATGTAGGAGAAGTGTCTATCTTAGTGAACAATGCCGGCATCATGCCCTGCAACCCAGTTCTCCAGCAGACCGAGAAGGAGATACGGCTGTTGAACGACCTGAACATCAATGGTAATATTTGGGTAAGTAGAATGAAACAGGTGGTATTCAACAATAAGATCATTTTTAATCATTCTGTTTAAAGAATGATTCTCAAAATGATAACGGTTTTGAGTCATAAGTTATGGCAATTGTTCTAAGTTTTCGTTATGTGCAGGTAGCGATAAAATTTAAGCACATTACCTTTTTGTATCTAACCATCAACATTCATATAATACTTTCTTTGTAATGTAGAATTACCAACCATTTATATTTTTGATCAACAACCTTCATCAGTCCGTACCGTTCATCAGTGTACCGTTACAAATATACTTTTGACAATAAAATCATAAAATATAAAGTAATCAGGAAAGAAGTCAATGTAATAAGTATATGTTTTTAGTATCAGTCACATACTTTTAGTTTTCCTATTTATTTTTCTTGGAATGATTGGAAAATTCTGCAACCATGTTGCATTTTTTTATTTATTGTACATTCCAGATGATCCAAGCTTTCTTGCCATCCATGATCGAGCGCAATCACGGTCACATAGTGGCCATGTCGTCCATGGCTGGACTGATGGGTCTGGGCAACTTGGTGCCCTACTGCGGCTCCAAGTACGCTGTCAGGGGTATCATGGATGCTCTTGCAGCTGAACTACACGAAGATCCTAGGGACCTTAGCGGGGTAAGTTAAATTCTTGCGAAACTTACTGCATAATTTTTGCGAAACTTACTGCAAGTTATTTATCGAACTATAATTTTAGCACTAGTTCATGGATGGAAGTATTAGTTATACTTCCATCCATCCAACAACCGATGGAGGTCCTCTCCTAATGGGGATTTTGCCAATAGTCAAAACCTCGTCTATAGTGCGTGTTGGTGACTGTAGGGAAATTTTTCCCCACGACATTCACAGACACAGACTACACAACTATCAATACTTGGTCGAGTAAAAATCAGTATACTTAATATATTTATGAAAACTTTTTACGAAACTTTTGGGTATGTAGATTTCCGCGCGTTTTACTTTACCCTTCTCTATTGATAACTAATTTCTAATACAAACAGAATATCGGTAAATCTGTAAGGGGTACCTGAATCTCATTGCATATGGCTAGACTATAATCTGTCTATAGTAACAGGTATACCTGTTGCAAGATTCTTGAGTTATCGCTTTTCAGAACTGTCTATTGCACTGTTCATTCTTACTGTTGTGTTATGACGACATAAGAGACCAAGATTAGATTATTATCCACGCTTTACTCACCTACTTTATGGAAATTCTGTATCATTCGTTATTTTGATATATACTTATAAATGTTAGCATTTCTACGAGGAATCAGGAGGCGGTTTGTTTTAGCGCTCTACCAAATTGTTAATTAGCTTACCTATTTACGATGTTAGGTGCTGTATGTATATTCTACAAGATTGTTGTAAAGCCTTTAAACTATTTAATACTCTTTAATAATAAATTATATACGGTTTAATATAAAATGTAAAAATCGTAGTAAAAACTATTGTGTAATTTTAAAATCTTAGCAAACAAAAACAACAAAAAGCTGATAAATATGTAAGAAGTAGCAACTAATAAAACTAGTAGTACTGTAACTAGTGGCAGAATGATACTAACAACAACGTGTTTTGTAAATCTGTATCTAAATTTTTAGTATTTTTTTTAATTCGTGAGGGATTTAAAAAACCTGTTTAACTTTTCTGGCATATAGTGGCCTTTCATCACTTATCCTATCAAACTCTTCCTAACTGCTAATCCATTCTATTGATACACTTTTAGTTATTATATAAATAATTATTAATTTACAGATTAATATTCTTTCCATATACTCGTATTTTCATGTGACTGTATGCGCTTCATATAATAGCTCGAGGCTACATTACCTATGCGTCGATTTTGACAAACGAATAACAGCTAATTTCACTAAAGTATTGTCTATGAATTACTTTGGATGACCCTGTGTTAGCGAGTAGTAGGAGGCCTCATAGTACTGTTTGTGACTACGGGTTTTAATCTACAGCGTGTCTACTTAGCAACTTAATTGTGGCCGATCGCAGATAGCACTCAAATCCTAATTGAAATTAAATACCAATGAATACACACCATGAAGCGATAGATAAATAAAAAATATCCATATGAATGTAAATTCCTTAAGACTCTTTTGGCTCGTCAGATTAATGGAAGAGCACGGTAGTACTTTGCCAAATTCTGGCAAAGCACAAGAGTATAGTATATATACAAAACGTTACAGCGTGTTTTCCCCCTACCATCATTTAATAATCTTTCCACATGAAGTATGTCAAAAAGAAACGAAGTTTGGTATGAAAATTCACATTAATATTCAATTAACTTTATTTCCAGATCAAATTCACCACAATCTTCCCGTACATAGTGGATACAGGTCTGTGTAAGAAGCCACGCATCAGGTTCCAGAAGGCCATGAAGATAGTCGACGCTGGAGAGGCCGCGGATATCATTATTGACTCCGTGCGAAAAGAACTGATGGAAGTTACCATTCCTAAGGATCTTCACTATTTGAATAGGGTAAGAAATAGTACTTTAAATATTTATATATCCTTTTGAGTTATAGTTTTGATCTTTTGTGGAATATTTATTTTAAACTACTGGCGGTTGTTTTTGATACTTGTCCTTATGAATAGGGTAAGAATACATTCTTTATAAATATTATGAGTTATAGTTAATGATCTTCTATATAATATTTATCAGGAACCACTTACGGTAGTATTTCGATACCTATCCCGGCATACATCATGATTCCCGTATAATATGTACTCTATAGGAATATTTTGTATTGAATAAGATATAAAATTGTATTCTGTAAAGTTTTTTAATACAAAATACTAAAACAATATAAACGTCATAAATAATTATCATAAAAGTTTCACTAAACGTAATATCAATTCATTTGTAACATCTTTTGGTCCAGTATGTATGTTACAAATGTTAGATAAATTTTCAAATAAATACCTACTATCCTTACAATCATTTTTTTGGATTTGATCACGCAATAAGAAACTATTCTTATCTTTGCATAAACATCTGCAAGATAGAACCAGTATGGTTTTACAGGAGGGATATCATCATCACACCTATAATATTTCGAAGCAGTTCATACATTTCTCATCGATCGAATAGAAGATGGATCATTTTAGACCGTATGGCAATGCATCTGTAATTGTCTTCAGTAAAAAACCTGGTTCTATGTGGATTTGGTTACAAATGTCCACATGTTGGGAGGCAGACCATTTACAATAAGGTCCATATTTGTTTGCTACTTCGATTAAAATAAGTGCAGAAGCAACAGGCAGAAGTGATACTTAATAACAATAATTTGAAGGTGGTAGAACTCTTTGTTCGACTCCGGAAGCACCACCGCCACACCTATTTCTGCCTAATAACAGCAGCGTAATGCGCTGCTGTGTTCTGGTCTGAAGGGTGTGGTAAGGGAGACATACATTTTCAAGACATTCCATCTTAGTCCTCAGGGGTAGCAACGCATCTGTGGCTAACCTTGGGTGAGACTGATCTTACCTAGGGTTGATTACAGATGTCCATGGTCGGCAGTAGCCACTTACCATCAGGTGGACTGCAGGCGCGTTTACTACTTCCATTATACATTTTCTGAGCGTAAGGGTATTAAGACTTACGCTCTTTGATCAATTGACTAATCACTATAGCCTATATACGAACATCTTATTTTACATATACCAAACTTGAGCTACGAAGTATACAAGCTACGAAGTAAAATCGTTAGCGTGATTCAGAAAGGGGTACAGCGCCATCTAGCTGTAGAATCGACAACTGCTTTCGTAACATTTTCATCGAGTATCAAATCACACGATTCTAAAGAAGTTTTACTTCAATATATAAATAATAATAATATCGTACAACACAAATAATTAAAGTCGGTAATCAACGAGAACGTCCATAATATAATATATCTTATCGGTCAATAGTCAGTTGTCACAGTAACATAGCAAAGTTTTTGACCTAGTTCTATTTAAATATCCTGGTAGTAACATCGTTCTTATCGTAAATTGTTTTAAAGATAAACTATAATTTAATAGTTACTATTATTAACGGTATTTTGAGATACCGCTATTTTTCTTTTTTAATTTTTGAACAAAATTTTCTGTTTTTATTTTTCTATAATGTGGCATTAAAAAACATACAACCCTCAATTTTTACCCTTTTATCACAAACCCCTATTTTTTAATAGCCATTTTAGTAATTTAATCATTTATATGGCAAAACAACGTTTGCCGGGTCAGCTAGTATGTTAATATAATAATATTATTAACTTAACTTTTTCATCTATACTAATATTATAAATAATAATTTTTGTACGTATGTCTTCTTTTTATTTCAATAATTATGCTCAGATTGTGATGAAACTTTTGTAGGGTGTTTTTGGGTAATCCGCAAAAGTTCCTAGCCCAAAAAGGCAATATATAAATGAATATTTACTGTTGTCTAAATTATGACGAGTAAGATGATATTTAGTAAAAAGGCGTTTGATTTATCTTGTCATTTCTCTTCCTTTGTATTTTACGTGGCATTGCAACGGATGCCGGGTACGGCAGTGCCCTTAGTATCTACGAGTTTATTAGGTCTCCTCAAAACAAGCGACACATTAAAATTCATTCATTCATTTATTCATTAAAGTCGCCTTACCATGTATGTATTTTGCGATGAAGGGTGGAAACGTAAGCAATGATAAACCTACATCTAATATTGTAATAAATATAACAAAGTTGAATGTTAAAAAGGGGTATTATTAATAGCCACTAGCGTGCAATTATCTTACACAATTAGATGTAAATTATTAGCCAGATTATTTCCTTTTATAAATACGTACTATATAATTGTGAATTTAAACATTGTATTTGCATACAAGCAAGGAAATAGTAGTGAGCGACCGTTTTTACGTTTATGGTATTTTTTAACACTAGTTTACCCAAATCTGAAGTTATATATATAATAAAACGATTATTGAGTTTTCCAAAAAGTTACATGTTTGCTTACGGACATAAATTAAACTTATTGTTAGCGTAATTGTTCATATAAAAATATTTACAACTAGCTGGCGGTTTCACCCGCGTTAAAAAGAAATGTAACGTGACATACATAAACATTATGCACGCAGCGGAAGCTCTCATTAGAAAAAAAAAACCCCCGATTTTGAAACATTCTTCATTGCTGCTCCGCTCCTGTTAGTCTTAGCGTGATGATATATAGCCTATAGCCTTCCTAGATAAATGAGCTATCTAACACCGAAAGAATTTTTCAAATCGGACTAGTAGTTCCGGAGATTAGCGCGTTCAAACAAACAAACAAACTCTTCACCTTTATAATATTAGTATAGATAGATTATCTTTGGGAATGTCCATTTGGTATTATACAGGAGACGATTAAAAATAAAACTTGTTTTCACTATCGATCACGAAAAGAACACAATATCTTTGACGGGTGCCAAAGAATCTAGGTGTAGTAGGAGCGCAAGACAATTAAAGATTTTTTGATTTGATTTGAATTAAAGTTTCCTACTGTTATAGATAAAGGGGCTTAAAGGACTAGCGTATGAAAATTTAGGTGTGGTAAGGGAGACATACTTTTCCAAGGCATTCTATCTCAGTCCTCATAACCAGATATCCATGGGCGGCAGTAGCCACTTACCATCAGGTGGACTGCATGCTCGTTTGCTACTTCCATACTATAAAAAGTATGAATAATTTAGTATAAAGGGTTTTTAAATGTTTGAATTTACTAAAAATGGTATTTATAATAACATTTTTGTTTCAGTACGTGTACAGGTTAATCCCTTACAACGCTGCGTGTGTGTGGAGCGACTTCTTCAACACCGGCTGCGACGCACACAACTAAAGATTTCACAACATATAAATCTTGGAGGGAGAACCCTTTGTGGTTCCACTCCGGGAAACCACCGTCACACCTATTTCTATCTAATAAATCAGTGTTAAGTGTTCTAGTCTAGTTGGAATGGTGTGGAAGAGAACTTAACGAGGCGTTCCAACTTAGTCCTCAGAGGTAGCAACGCATCTGTGACCTTTGGTAGGACTGTGATCCTATCTGGGGTTGATAACAGATATCCATGAACTGCAAACCACTTTCCATCAGGTGGATTGTAAAATAGTTTGCTACTTCTACATTATACAAGAAATATGTACAACAAAAACAAAGGCTCTGTGCTATGGTCAGTCTGAATTTTATGTAGAGAGCTAAAAACTAGTGTGTGTGTTTACGTACTATCCGCTGCAATAATAATTTCACAGTTCATTAGACAATAAATATAGTTTAAAAGTTAGAATCCGATACTTATTTTGCATAATGACAGCGATGACAAGATTATAATAGCAATGCAAGAAATACTAAAAATATAGATTTCATGAATACTATATTTTTCCAGTGTGCCATATTATAAAATCTTATTCTGAAAATACGATGACACCAAAAAAATTTTAGCGATTCCAGTATGCGAAATAGATGTGAGCCTATATTACTCAGACCGGCCAAAACTTAGTTACCTTGTAATAAAACAATAGATGTAAAAATAAATTGATTTTTTATTACATTACCACCACTTATTTATTATTAATTAAATCGTTTGTTGATGAGTGATATTTCGTTTTATTTTATGATCTTTTCTCCAATAACAGTAAACATACACTATATATTTTACTGGTAATATACTCAAATCTTAACAAAAACACTTACAAGCAGAATAACAATTTGTAACAAATCCTTTTCCTGAAATCATTAAATAACAAGAATTACTTACATCTTAATAACTTATGCCTTTTTTAGAAATCACAGTGAGGGACCGAAAACAAAATTGTGAGGAAAAACGGATCGAACACAAAATTATAGCAAAAAAATTGACCTCATAACGATAATCTATTGTCAAGCGAATTAAAAAGAGACCATTTAGTACAAGATAAGCACAAACATAAATTTTATGCCTCTTTCATAACTTAGCGCTTTAAATATCCCTCAAAATGCGACCACGATTTTATTTTTTACAATGCAAATTTCGCACTTAGTCCCTTTAACTCACTGTGCGATATCATAAAAGTGTTAATTGATAATTTAATAATTATTTCGTGTTCAAAGTCTTCATGAAGGCAGTGGCGTGTCTTTTCGACGGTAGACACTGTCCAAAAGCTTCAAGAAGTAATGGTTCCTTTTCCACAGCTTGTCTGTAAAAATCACTTCAATCAATATTATTTTTTTTAAACACCTTAAAACTAAGTGATACAAAGGTTAAACATAAAGTGCGTATATGTATGTATTTACATATCCACTTATATTTACAATATAACGTTAATAGTCGAAAACATCAAAATAAAACAATGTTTAATTCTGTCCCAGTGAGTGTATCTACTTCATGCAGACTTCGATAAAAGTAAAAGTAGCCAAGAGTAAACCTGTAATCATCTATCGACACTTTGCCATCTTTATCGATATCGAGCTTCTTCAGCACCAACTCCACCAAGTCCCGCACCCCTTCATCTGGGTCTTCATCTCCTGGTTGTTTTAACAGACAATTCCTGAGTAAAAATCAATAATAAAATTTAAAATACAATGCACACTACAAAAACATCGAAGCAAATGGTGTTTGTCGTTTCAAAACAAAGCTGAGACTGGAAACATAAAATTCTAATGGCCAGACACATCATCAAAGGTACACAATTTCAGCAATCTTCACATTTACTCGTAAAAGTTCTACCAATAAAAGTCTAATCTAGCTAGACTATATAGTTATCTTAGAAAAACCTTAATTTTCCACAGTCACCATAGTGTTCTCCATAGATGAATAACACCGCAATAGAAGACACTGTTTTCCATCTCCTTTAATATATCCCTTTGTGCCCTCATATGATATGTACAAGAAGAAACTGGCTGATATTATATATCACACGACAGTAAAAGGGATCAAATGTAAAATTTTTATTTTGTGGAAATAGCAAAATTGTGTTTGGGTACTTTCATAAAGCGTTCGGCCTTGTAATGAATAAGTAATTAACATTTGTTTATTATTCGGGTTTTTTTAACTCAATTTTCCGAAATTTTAAGAACCGTCCCTTTGGTTGTCTCTGTGCGACACACTGCCACGTCTTTTAAATCAAATCAATGAAATATTAGAGTAATACTTCTAAGACATAATTATGTACCGGTCATATTCTACATTGTATAATTAAAACGCTAACTCACTTAAGTAACGTAAACATCTCATCCTTCGTGATATAGCCGTCGCCATTCAGGTCATACACCGAGAAGCAGTGCATACGTCGCTCCTCATCAGTGCCTCGCAGGAGGATACTCAGCCCATGGGCCCACGTCTCGAATTTCAGGGCACCTTCTCCGCCCGTGGGGCCTCTCTCCCACGTCAGCCACACCCGGTCGAGTACCGCTTCTTCGGTCACCAAGTCGAAGGTGTTGTGCATTACGTCTCGGAACGTACACTGATCTATACCCTAAAATAATCTATTCTTTAATTACTTATAACATGGAAATAGCAAACGAGTATACAGCCTACTGGGTGGTAAGTGGCTACTGTTGGACACCTTTAATCAACCCCAAGTATAAACGCTACACTCATTACCCCACACTAGGATTTTCTCCCGTGTCGTGGATCCCATGGACACACAAAGACGAATACAGAAACACCCAGACCCAGCACAGAAATCTAAATTCGTCATTCAAATGTCTGTCTGGCCGGGTATCGAACCCAGGACCCCACTGCATGTTAGGCCGTTATGGTGACCACTCCGCTGCGCGGGTCGTCGAATGAATGAATGAAAAAAGTATGATCACAGTTTATCGGAGGTTGACCATAGATGCGTTGCTACCTTTGAGGACTAAGTTGAAACGCCTGCGCTGAACACGGCTGCGCTTATATCTGCTGTTTTTCGACAAAAATGGGTGTGACCGCGGTGGCTCCAGTATCGAACTAGAAAGGTTTCTACACCCTTCACAATGATTACTAAACTTCATAGATTAATAAATCTGTTAAGTGTTAAGTATATTTACTACTAGCAGATCGCGGTATTGCCCGCACTTAAAAAATGCCTAATAACGTGAATGATTTGGTGAATTGAGTTTCTGTATGGGAGGGGGGCCCTCCCCTCCCCCGCTTCGAAGGCTTCTTAATACGATGCCCATAAATAAGTCGATACTCGACATGAAAGAACCTACTATTTCAGAATTTTATCAATTTTGTAGATTTAAAAGAGTATATATTTCTTAAAACATGCTACTTAAAACGTCCATGACTGAAATTGTTTCAATATTCAAAATTTATATACAAAGAATTCTATTACAGTCTAGAACTTTAGTTATTTTTTACATTCTTTTACTTAAATTTTATGTATGCTTTATTT
>MOOZ01000561.1:17697-44214 GCA_002930495.1 Cecropterus lyciades | reverse complement strand
CTCGTGATATACCTATTTAATATATACTCAAAGACTTTACCGAATGCTGAAAGGACAGCTATAGGCCTATAATTTTCGACCATAGATCGTAAGCCTTGCTATTTATGAAAATCTATCACTGTAGACTAAGTAAGATACCCAATATGCGACAAAAAAACCATTTTAAAATGTTACGTTCTGAACGCATTTGGCGGACAAACCATAGACTAATTTTTATTAGTTATTTTTTATCGAAAGTGTTACTTATTCATAAAGTTAAGGGACAAATTAACTACCTTTTAGTAATTTTCTTACACGGGTGTGGTTAGCATTACATTATAAAAAACGCTTGTCAGTAATTGGATCTTTTTTCTTAGCTTGTTCTAATCTTCGACAAATATTGTTTTTTTTTTTTTTGTGCATCTTTTATGGCTTTTTCATAAATCATCAAACTACTTCTAGTGATCGACAGCCATGTCGATGATTGGATATTTCATATGTTCCAATAATCGACATTATATGTTTTTATAGGAATGGCACCTAAAAAAAATTTAAACACTCTTTCAAATGGGACAGGCGGTAGAAGCAGTAAAGCAAGGTGAGACAATTGCAAATGCTGCAAAAAAGTTCGGCGTGCCAAGAATAACCTTATATGATAAGATTTCCGATAAGACGATGATAAGACTCCAATCGAATGTTCCATGGGCCCTAAAACATACGTCTACGGAAGAGGAGGCAATTTCAGAAAAATGGGTACTCGAAATGGTAGGCACATCCCCACCAAAGATGAGTTGAAGTGTCCAACGAATCATCGTTGACCAAAAAAAAATACCCCATTTAGTGTCCCTAAATGGGGTATTTTTTTTTATAGACCAGGCAGAAAATGGTACCACTTTTTTAAATAGACATCCTACTCTGTCAGAGAGAACGGCGTAAAATTTAACGACAGCTCAAGGTACTGTTACAGAACATATTAAGCGTTGGTTTGATGAAGTGAAATCTTATTTACACGAAAAAATCTAACGCACTTATTAAATGAGCCCGCAAGAATATTTACCACAGACGAAAGCGCCTTGTTTTAGCGCCCAAGGCTGACAAACTTCTTGCAAAAAAAGGTGACAAACATATGTATCAATCTTCAGGAGATGAAAAAGACAACTTAACAGTGTTAATTACCGAAAATACCGCTGGACAATTAGTATCTCCCGTGGTTGTTTTTGCATATGAGAGAATTCCGTTTTCAATTTCATCTCAGTTTCCTGAAGACTGGGCTATAGCCCAGTTTTCTGTGAACACTCATCATTTTGAATCACATCTCATCGTGAATCACTCTGTGAACGTCCAAAAGGACGTTCACAGAGTGATTGGATGTGTGGCAGCACGTTTTATGAATATATCAGTAACATTTTTAATCCATGGTTGTTACAGTAAATCTTAAAAGTTAAAATATCCAAAAACCCGTTATATTCTTTTTAGACGGTCATCGATCACATATGACTCTGTATCTGTCGAATTTTTGTGCTGGAAATGGAATAGAAATTATAACATTACACCCAAATAGTACACATATTCTTCAACCAATGGATCTTGCTATATTCAGACCATTAATAACATATTGGAAAAAAAGCAGTAAAGGACCGAAAATTAAAACATTAAGGACACAATTTAAAAAAGATAACTTTGCCCCTGTACTTAAAACAGCATTGCATTTAAAAGAGATTGATTATCTCTGAAGATTGTATTACGAATGGATTTCGCGCTAGTGGTTTGTATCTTTTTGGTCCAGACTATGCCGATCTTAAATAAAATCTCGTCAAAAGCTGGAAAAAGCTTAAACGGAACAGAGAGTATTTTTTAATTATTGGGAAAAAGAAATAGTGGCAAAGTTGTCGGCAGAAAAGTTGCAGCTTTTCAATGAACTCTTTTATATAGGTCGAGATGAATTAAAGTCTCGCTTAAATCAGAAAGACTTTTCGCCTTACATAATTTGGGCAGGTAATAAAAATACAGTTGAACGGATAGTTGGCATTGATGAAGCATCTCCAATTCGAGCTCAAGTTGAATTGACTCAACCCGACATTTCCATTCAAGCTATAATTCGAGATCACAATTAAGTGAATTCGCTTAAGTTAAATGAGATCACAGCATCTAATACTTCTGTGTCGGATAAACTGACAAGTTTAAATTGACTGACAAGCTTTTTGGTCGCACCAAAAAGCAAACGAAACAACTCATAACTTATCTGTTATTAATGAGCCAAGAGTTTCCAATATAACAGATTTAGTAAATAGCTTTGATACCTTTCTCCTCAACCAATATCTTGAATGTAAATACTGCTGTAGAATCCATAACAACAAAAGAGAATCCAAAACCCAAAGAAAAGATCAACGATCCGTTGATGATTAGTAAGCCAAGTTCTTCCAGCCAAGTAATGCACTTCAGTTAGCTTCAACTTCTTCAACATTTATTCAAAGTACTGCAGAAAAGACACCTTCAAAAGAGCAAACAATATCCGAGACCTCAAAATCTAAAAAGTGTAGAATACACATAGTATTCCATCGCCATTTAAACGAAATTTGTTTTGGCCTGGAGAAGATGATGACAAAAAAGGAAAAAACGGAAATTAAAGGAAAAAAATCCTTGTGCCATCACAAATAAACTCTGGAGGGATTATCATGAAAGGAAAGAGTATGAAAAAAGAAAAATAAGAAAAAGAAAATAAAGCCAAGGTTACAGAAGAGAAAAGATAATTTAAACAGACGGAAACTGAAAATAAAAAGCAAAAATTACTAAACGAAAAGAAAATATTGAGAAAAAATTAAATACTACAAGAAACCCAACACCAAATGTCTCATCCTCAAACAATACTGACACTGAAGTAAACTATGCAGAAAGCGAAGACAGCGACAATATGAAAATAGAAGAATATATAGCGGGCAATGAACAAGCAACGGAAAATAATGAAAAGTCTGATAACTCGGAATTCGAAGATGTGCTACTGAGTAGATTTTCTAAGTCAACAAAGGCATATATATTATGCTACTGGAGATTATGTGATAATGAGAAATACGAAGGAGAATTTTTTCCAGGTCTAATAAAAAATTTTCATGGAAATATGTTTGAAATTAGCACGATGACCTTTTCAGTGGGTAACACGTTTAAGTGGCCTGATAAAGAGGAAAAAATTTGGTATCAAAAGTCTGACATAGTTATGGCAATTTCCAAACCAGTGCTGTTCAATAAACGAGGTTTCTATTTGATACCGGAAATGAAATAATATCTGCCTTTCGCAATGTAAAGTATTAATTAATCAACAATTTAATGCTCATGTGAATTCTATTTTGTTATTGTTGTTTTTATAGTTTTTAAAGCCGGTTCCTATTAATTAAGCTGTAAACTAAGTCTGTGATCAAAAGGTACAATATTATTACAAATAAATAATAATAAAAAGTTGGTTACTTTTGCGTCTTGTTACATATTATTATTGATTAAATTTAATAATAAATAATACATAATAATAATAAACATAAAATACGTCAAGAAACTATTGTGATGTTAAATACTAATAATTATAAGTACATACTACATTTTAAGTGTTAATGTTAAATATAATAATAAGTCGATGATTGGATGACAATAAATAAAACATCTTTACTACTAGATAATTGGAACATGTCGGTAATTGGATGTCGATATATGGGATTTTCCAGTCGATAACTGTGTTTCAAGTGCCTTTAAGGCATTGGATGTTATTTGGTTTTTTGATTAATCAAAACATTTCAATCGATCGATATTGTTTCACCTGGAGAACTCTTCTAAAACTTGCCAATGGTTCAATTTTATGATCGTCTATCAATCTTACAATCGTGTAATCAATATACGTATACTCAGACATTCTACTGATGTTCGTATATCAATGGCACTTTATTTCTATACTTTTTAGGACACTATTTTATAAGATCAAAGTAAAAACGCAGTTCATCTGACTGTAAGTAGTCACACAAGCCATGGCATAAGCAACATTATATAGAACAAGGTTTCTATATAAATTAAATTATAGATGCGTTGCTACACACGAGGACTAAGATGGTCGCCTTTTATTAAAGTGGGACAGCAATCCTCCCACTGAGTCTGCGGACTCTGCATCGCGCTAGAATTTCTCGGAGGAAAATCCTCGGTCAAATCATACTCGTTCTAGCATCTTGTAAATCGAATTAAAAACATAAATAGGTAAACTACATCTCTCGTAGTTTTTAGACTCCCGTTCCTAATAATACAAGAATAGCAGACACAAAAAGTACGTATGTATGTCATCACAATCGGTTAAGACAACGACCGCTGTCGAAGTCATTTGTCAGTAATCGCTTGAATTGCGTGCGTCCGTAGAACCTACAATGCATGTCCCTGAATTTACGACTGCCAAATTTTTCGACTACAGTAGATCAACTCGTAGACAAGCGATGGAAACGTGAAGACTTTGCGAACTAAATGAACTAGAAAAACATCTGTTTCTTAAGTTTGCTTATAAAAGTTGTTTAGTTATATCCGAATTGGAGTAGCGAATTGGAGTTATTAAGTAAAATGCGAACGCGCAAAATTCCAATTTTCTTTGTATGTTATTATTCATCTATAATAATATTTTAATATTTACTTCTTAATAAAATGTAATCATAAATACTTCAAATTATATTCATACTATTGAATAGACGTTACTAATATTTTTGTAATGCCTAATCTATAACCTATGTCGTATGGTATTCTAAAACGTATTATTATAGTTAGGGCATGCTTAAACTAAAGTAATACCATTGAATATATAATATACAACGCATAAAACTATTAAATACGATATGCGTCCCTTACTATAGATTATAAGTGACGAGAATGTCTAAACCAAGGTAAAAAATCTAGCAAAAGTCAGACAAGTTGAAACTTTGGTATATTTTGGAAATTACCACCCTAACGTGAGTTGTTACGGTGTTGTTTGAAACTTTCATGTGGTTTATATCTATGATTTGCGTTAAAGATTATTCGCAAGGTTGCTCTACTAGGCTTGTTAAATCTGCCTTAACAATCGTTATA
Source organism: Cecropterus lyciades (assembly GCA_002930495.1). NCBI lineage: Eukaryota > Metazoa > Arthropoda > Insecta > Lepidoptera > Hesperiidae > Cecropterus > Cecropterus lyciades. Next base: position 39,153 of record MOOZ01000561.1, on the reverse strand, counting down.
CTATAATATTCATACGAATAAATTAGTGACATCAATTTCTATGTACAAAATGAGAGAATGTGTAGGTATTCTGATTTGAAATGTATTATAGTAAAGTAGATACTAGTATGAAGCGTTCTAACCTCATAAGCAGCACTATGTTATCTACCTGATGGGTTCATGGGTTCCCATACCCTTCTGAGAATAAACGGCACAATTTAAAATCATGGTGGCTGAAAGTTTGTTCTGTTATAACCCTGGGCATATTGTAAGCTGTTCGTATTCAATAATAAATATTTAAATTGAACATTATAACTGAGAACTCATCATACACCTCGCTTTATCTCTATTTCAATTCTATAAAACTTATTGTAGTGTTAATAGTGTATATTTATCTTTTTTATGAAGTTGAAATAGCAAACGAGCATGCAGTCAATCTGATAGTATGTGGTTACTGCCGCCCATGGACAGCTGTAAACAACTCCATATAGAAAAGGGATTTCATCTGAAGTGAATCGCAGATGCGTTGCTACTCCCGAAAACATCGCCTAAGATGGTCGCCTCATAATATGAAAGTGAGTAGATATGCATTACCTATAGTAAACTATGAAGCCAAAGAATTTGTTCCATTGTAAGATACAGTAAGAAAGACGATCAACACGAAATCACCCTAACATCTCTTTGCTTCTATTTTATCTAAAGAATGATAAAAATCAGTTGAGATGCGCTCTTAACTTACATCTACTTTGGCGACAGGTTGCCCAATACTGCCAGTTGTAGGCACCGCTGTCTGGGCGGTTGTCACTAATTTTCTGTACATGGTGTGCAAAGCTTCCAGCTCGTTCCTGAAAAGAACATATAGGTATTATTTTAATTCAACGAAAGCTACGGGATTGGACTGTGCGTGGTGACCGTAGTGCTTGGGATGCCTAATATAATAGAGGGAGACGAGTTACACACATAGTATAGATGCCACATAATATTAAGTGGTCACTCAGCCAACGCCAAACAGTAATGGAGGCTTGACTAAAGTCCATTATAAATACACGCTTTCTACACTCATAGCCCCACACTAGGATTTTCTCCTGTGTCGTGGGTGCCATGGACACACAAAGATGAATACACCCAGACCCAGAACAGAAACCTAAACTCATCATTCAGATTTCTGTCCGGCCGGGGATTGAACCCGGGACCTACTGCGTGTCAGACCGGTATGGTGACCGCTCCGCCACGCGGGTCGTCAAGCGGTAATGCGTTAAAAGTTAAAAATGTTTCGAAACATTTCTGTCGTAAGGAATCTGATTGACTTCTGTTAGATTACCATTTGTAATCACAGGATTGATTTGGTATTATTAATCGGATAACGTAATTTGCATACCAACAAAATTGTACCTATTAATCCAAACGTATTATTAATAGGTCAGAATCGTTGAATTCTTTTAATTATTTTAAAGTCACAGGTAAAGTTTAGCCCTAGCAAAAATAAGATCATTTTCTAGCACAATTTTCTCTAACATCATTGAGTATAAATATAATATCTAATAAGAAACAATTATTACAGTCCCAACATATTCCATACAAAACTTTGTTAAGATAAGCATAGAACATCGCGATAACTGCTCGAAACACAGTACCTATTTCATAGATATGTCTTTTTCTAATCATCCTATCATATACACTACTTACTTGCTGAAATGCGTGCTTCGGAACAACATTTCTAGAGTTTTTTCCTTCAACTTCCTGTGAGGCATCGTATCGGCACGGACACGTAGGGAAACACGTCTTCACCCCTTAAGGCGAACCTATCAACTGTTGACGGTATAAACACAGGGTGGTATTGGGGTGGAACGAGCGCAAATGTAATCAACAAAGCCAAGACATAACAAACATAAAATATACGTAGAACAAATGACATTTTGATTAAAGTCGTTTCAGGTGAATAGGATAAATGGAATGTCTACAGCCTACCATTTTTATGTATGAAAATCTAAAGCGTCTTTCTGTAGTTAACAAGTAGCTGGATTTATTTACAGCTTCAAGCGTTTAAGCTAATTATAATTAATTGCACGATGTTATTTATTTATATATTTCTTTGCACAGACGATTTTTGAAAAAAATTAACTTGTTTTTTTATTTATTTATTTATTTATTTTTATTGAATGCCAATATAATGCACATTAATACACTGCAAAGAAACAAGATAATACGTAAGGGGCTAGCCTAATGCCATTACAATTATAGGCGTAGACTGCGTGCTAGATGTAGAAACAAAATCATTAAAGACAAATATATATTTTTGTTAACATAAAAAAAAGAGGAAAGACCGACTTCAAGTCATCCTACATAAAGTTGAGCTCAAAAAACTAACTTTACCACTCTCATATTAGTTTATATTTATTTTTTTTAATCCAATTTAAAAGTGAGCAAAAACAAGAACAAAAATGAGCAAAAATGCGATGCAAACACAACATATTATATTATAATTTCTTTAGCCTCTTTTTACAACTAATTAATAATAAGTATTTTCAGTGGTTGATAAAAAAAATATCCACTGTGCGAGTCCATTAGGCCAGACAATGCCGCGCAGCAGAGTTTCTTAGTAATAAATAAAAACACGCAATGTATCCAAGTTTGGTACGAATATTTCGATGACAGGCATGATTTCTAAATAGCAAATACTAAATAAATCAAGCGTTATCGATATTATGTATTGAATATAAATTACTATCTATGTATAGTACCTATGTATACTGAGAACCTCTTTTTTAGGGTTCCGTACCGTCTGTCACCAGACTGTACCTCATTGACCGTGATAGCTAGACAGTTGAAATTTTCATAGATCGTGTATTTCTGTTGCCGCTAAAATAACAGGAGGCATTAAATGCATTAGGCCTACGTTCTTAGTCCTAATGCATCTGTGCCGATCTCAGTTAGAAGCTCAATCATATTATTTTCTTTTTATAAGATTGAGCAAACGTGCATCCATCTGATGGTAAGCGGTCACTTCTGCCCATGGATTTCTGTCAGTATAGCATAGACCAGAGGCTCAATCTAGGTGCAATCACAGGTGCGTAGCTTCTCTTTGGGAGTAAAATAAATGCTTGAAAGTTTATTGGTCCTAGTGCGGCAGTACCTTAGTATTAAAGGAAGAACACTCATTTACTACTTCTATTTACAATAAGAAAACAAAAAGAAAAAAAATGCTGCATCGATTACTTACCATCAAAAATATAATATATGTTACTTTACTACTTAGTCATAAAACAGAAAAAAAAATCACTTACTTATTAAACTTAGTATTCTTCAGCAACATATCAACCACCTTCTGTTGTAGCTTGTTAGCAGGTAAAATGGGCTTGACCTTAGGGCGGCGCGGCTTGGGCGGCGGCTGAGCGCGCTTCTCTGCGGCCGCCCGCCCCACGCTGAAGAAAAGGCGCACACCTCGGAGGGCGATGGCACTCGCAGCCATGCTTATTTGGTGTTGCGGCTTCTTATCTCCCATTATCTGGTGGTATTGGTTCAAATTAAGGACAATTGTGCCAGTGACAATTTATTTCATTTTCTCAAAACAATCATTGTTTACGTTTTTTCTCATCAATACAAAGTATGGCTGAAAACATAAACGTGAAATGTTCATTGTAATGTGTAAGCCAAAACGTAAACATGATTTTGAATAATATGAGGTTTACTTTATTATGGGTCGGGTAGGGCGGGGCTAGTTGAGCTATTTTTTTCTTTAGCTGATGCAGCTCCTCAACGATAAGTCTTAATGGATTGTTTTGCAACTCGATGGATTAGTAATTTATCCCTTTCAAAAGTTTCTAAAGTAATTTATTGCCAATAACACACATTTAAGAGCTATAGCTATTGTAATGCAAAAAGTCACACATGCTCAACGTACCCTACAGGTGAGGTAATAAGGTTGAGCAAGGGTATGGGACAAGTTGAATACTTAAAATGTCTATCCAAACCACAGGTGAAATGATAACTAGCTATGATTTTTTTTTGTTTGACAATCAACTCTTTATTCATAGTATTTTTGTGACAAATAAACAAAAAATTAAATATTTTTCTTCTGATTATTAACTGATAATTAATAGAATTAATAAAACATCAACGTATGTTAAGTTTAACTTTATTGTTGTAACGTATGTTAAGTTTAAGTTTATGATTTCGATTTGTTTACCCTACTGCAGGCGGTAGAAAAATACAGTTATACGATTTATTCTAACTAAATACTCTGTGGTAATGTAAGTCATTTCCCAACTATCCTATCTACAGGTACTTATATGAAATAATAGAATTCCGCGTACTAACATTGCATATACTTGCAAAAAATAGGAGAACTAATAATACCTAAGTAATAATAAGGTTTATAAGATTATTTATATTTTTTCTAAATTAATGTTTTTTTTTTTATATTATGGAAATGGAAAACGAGCATGCAGCCCCCCTGATGGTAAGTGACTACTGCCGCCCATAGACATCTGTAATCAACCCTAGGTAAGATCAAAGGTTAGTCCTAGATGCGGTGCTACCCCTGAGGACTAAGATGGAATGCCTCTGAAAAGTATGTCTCCCTTACCACACCTTTCAGACCAGAACACAACAGCGCATAACACTTAACACTAACACTAACTGTTGTGGTGTGTTGCGTAAGCACCACCGCTAACAGCGGTGGCGCTTGCGGAGTCGAACCACAAAGAGATCTACCACCTTCAAATTCCATGTTTGAAATCGTATCAATCTAAAATTACTGAATTTAATTTCAAGAGTCATAAGGTTTTTGGTCAGGCACTGCTTTCCTTTCAGACAAGTTCAAACTACATTTACAAGGTTTAATTCATAGTCAAAATTAATTTCACAAATCCAAAGTTTTAAATAATTATACCAAGTTTCATTGTGCCGTCAAGTTAGTTCATTATCATTATAAGGAATAGTTACTGTTGTTTTTACCCAGTTCGCCGGAATGCAAACCATTTGTTCGTGGCGGTAATGTAAAGTAATTACCTTCATAGCGATTTGTTGTGATAGCTTAAAGTTTACCACGTTACTACATAAATTCAATCTATTTTGGAAACTATTTTAACTTACTTAACCTAATTAAAATAAGGCAGATTACATGGGACGCCTTTTCTACGATTATAAAAAAGCAACTCACACGAAACTTAAGACAAAAGTTGTAAATTTACTTGTAGCAGTGTGAAAATTAGTATTAATATGTGAGCGTGAACACTCATGATTTAAAATGGTTATAAATCATACGACGTCGCAATGTAATTCGTGACACATTACGCTTTTGTGTCCCAAGGGCCCACTGACGCATTTGGACATCTGTATTCAATCCCAGAAAATATTTGAGTCCTGCTTGATCGGCCAAAGATGATACGCCTCGACTTACTACACCTTTCAAATAACACTTGCTTCATTCTGCTTTTATGTAGGCCGAAGTAGGTGTGGCAGTGGTGAGTCTGTGGAATCGTCTGCGACATTATATTTATGCTTATAAAAATGTCATGATACCTGCATACGTATTGCAAGGTAACACCTACTTTATCTATTAAACCTATCATCATTGTACACTCACAGACTAGCTCGTAACCGAATAGATTTCGAACGATAATAATCATACAATGATCGAGCTTCAGTCAGAGATGCAAGGTTACATGAATAATATTTATCGCACTTGAATGAGCTAATCTCCGACAAAACAAAAATAGATGAATTACATTATAATAAACTAGAAGTCTATTTCGTTATTTCGTGTAAACTAGCCGAGCGCTTCGTCCCGTCGCCGCTTCCACACGAAGTGTTCGCAATATCAGTTAATTGTGTGCTGACTAACGATACTTCCACTTACACGAACATTGTGAGGAACTTTCTTGAAATTACCTGAACGGCGAAAAAAGTGAAACTTTGCTTTTTTATTTTTTTTATCTACCACCACTGTTCAGTAAAGCGATTGAAGTTACGGTCTCGCAATTAAAAATCGTTAGAGGACTTTTAGTCATAAAAAGGTTACGCAGTAATCAACATGCTTATGAATGTAAGCTGAATAATTTATTACTATATACTTCATAGGAATAAATTCGATTCTACCCATCTCGTGGATATCCTAAAATAAATTACGATATTTACTGAACAAAAGTAGTGCACTCCAAACTGACCCCTGACACACACTGAACACAGTATTTATTCAATGTTTATGTTCAATTATGTTGTACCTGACCTTTTTTATTGACTGAGTAGGGGATCATCAAAAAGTAACACATGGAACAACAGATTATCTGGGACTTGTACCGCATTCAAACTCGTTGGTGATCTTTCTCGGCACTACTTAGAGGACTTCGAAAACTCCAGCATAACGCTTATCTGGTGACGTCATGTTGTGCCCCGGAAAGCAATTACGATCTTCCAGAAATTTGAGTGGGTACTCCCAGTATGAAGCCACGCATACCGTTGGCCTACCAGGAGTGGCAGTAGTAGTGGAGAACACAACTCCGGAAGCCCCCTTTCAGTCGCCTCGTACGACAGACAGGTGATACTATACCATAATTTTATTCTGATTACAGGGACAATGTTCTTCCTGACGTGACCTACCTAACTCCTGTCCGCGTCCAGTTTGCATAAATAAATACTTATACGTATTTTCAGTGGTGACAACGCCATAAATAAACGGAGTCAAGCTAACTTATAACGTGTAAAAAGTAAAAACAAATCCTTCGCTGAAGTCCTAAAACAGCAATAACAAAAGCAATTTTATCCTTCAGATACTCATCGCGTGGTATCTCTGACAACTGAAACACTCATAAATAACGGCATCGGTAGGCAAACGATCGGGAACAGATGGGTATCTTAATCATTCTGTATATGCCTGTGCGTAATGTACGTTTTAATACGACAACGTTTTCGGAACCTTTGCTTTTTTCGCACTAAAGTGTTTTTGTTTCTTTAAGAATCTTATAAAATACGAGACTGATTGGAGAAGATCTTACTGCGTGACTACTGCGTCTATTTATACCATAATTAAAAGTTATTTAAAGTCCTTAAAAAACATAAACAGAGAAAATAATATGGAGTCTGTCCGTGTATATTTTTTTAAAGATGAAATTTTTATATATAAGCATGCAGTTCCCCTGATGGTTGGTGGAACTAATGCTCATTTATAACCGCCGCCTATGGACGTTAGTAATATAGTCAATTATACGTCAGAAAGGAGTTCTACCTGTCCAGTCACAGATGCGTCGCTACTCTCGAGTTTGTGTTTTGTTTTCGCCGATAATGCAAAGAATAATTAATTTATCGCAAAGAGGGGACTTACGAATGAAGACACACGGTAGAAAAAATATTCTATCATAGAACTTTCTATTTTAAAGGTAGTAGTAACTCTTTGTAGTTCGACTCCGGAAGCACACCACCGCCACGCCTAGTAACAGCATTGTTGGTGTCTGATGGGTGTGATAAGAAAGATATTCTTATCCGAGTCGTTCCAACTTAGTCCTCTGTAATAGCAACGCATCTGAAGCTAACCTTAGATAAGACTTGGCCACTTCAGGTGGATTGTATGCTCGTTTTCTTCTTCCATATTATAAAAAAATACCATAATTTGATACCATAATTATGAACTTCGTAAAATGTTGATATTTTTGTGGAATTAACTTCCAATCAAACTTTCATAAAGTTGGACATGATTTTCAGGTGGACATCACACAAAGCTTTTTTCATTATTGTAGTTTTTCAGTGGCTCAAAGTTGAAACATGTGAGGTCGCGTGCACATGATTGTCATTTACATTCAGATGCAGGCTAGCATGCATGTCGTGCGTGCATGGATCTTATCTAACCCCAAGCACAACCTTGTACTACGTGGGCACTTACTACATTATCTCTAATATGAATAAGGGTTAAGGACCACTCCGATGTGGAGGCGGAATGAAGGTAGAAACGTACAAGCAATACAAGCATAGATAATCATGTTACAGAGTTCCGTAGCTTAATGGTAAAACACAAAACCCTTCACATTGAACACCGTCTTGTTATTCCGACTATCCGAACAGATCATACCTATTTTAGAAATAAACAGATTAAAATTGGTAGATAAGTATACGTCTTCTAAGACAAGGTATGTTTTTATTTATTGAGTGTTTAAATACCATAAGTACAAAGTAGGTATGGGGTACAAAAGGGCATCGGTCCAAATAAAAGAGGAATTCTTCCTCAAGACAAAAGTTGTAGAGAGAACAACACATGTTATGTAGGAAGTTCCATCGTTATTCAACATCAGCACCGGACTCCTATTACGTACGTTACAAAATAGATGTAACAAAGGTATAGAGAAATTCCAGAAGATTTAATAAACATACTTCATTGCTTTCCAATCAAAATAAGATATTAGGAGGGATTCGATGAAATATAAAAAACGGGGAAGAATTCTTCCAACATAAATTTTGACGGTCTTAATAATATAACATGTCAATTATCATCCATTATCAATTTAATATACCTAATATAATATATAACAAGTGTCAAATGTTACGGACTACTTTATTAAATCTGAAATTAAACATAGTAATAGGTACCTCTTATAATAAAGAGTCGAACAATGACTAATTTGGCTAGAAAATCAATAACACAGGCCTTGAATCGAAAGACGCGGTCCAGGCATGTTGTTCATGGTCAAAAATAATATATATCTACTTAGATTTTAAAATATCTTAATATCTGACTCTATATTGTTACTAAGTGATACAAGGTACAAACCGTTTTGTGTCATTTCGTGCGCACTACAAATAGGGAGCGATAAAACTACTTACTCCGACCAAGTCGCTGTTCCTCCCTATTTACCACCACACAACCTTGCAAGTACATACAGTCATATACATATAGGTACAAATACGTTAACTTTATGATTTATAGAGTTAGCGGCGCGTAAAGAGGCGTACGGACGTACCTACATATATATTGGCGTTGCCAGGTTACCGATTTTGTCGTATCGAATATTTGGACGTGTTACGTAAGAGAATATTATACTAGGCACTTACAAATTGGTACTAGGTCGTTACCAAGGTACAGATTTAGTATGAACTGGCCGTAGATGTGTTTAAGTTGTAATTTATTTTCTCGTTTACGTGTCTAAAGACACAAGGTCTGCTGTGTATATTGTTGCCGTCGTAATGTTAAATGCAGTATTTGCAAAATTATAGTTAAGAGATTACGGGTTGTTTCACTTTGATATCACATTGATATTACATACTTCCTTTGTTAAAAACATCGATCGTTGATGATGCATCAAGGAAAGTGATTTGATACAGTCCTATGATCCAAATCTTCCCGACATGTCATGTTTGCGATCTTGCATATTACGGAGTACCTATACAAGTATATAAACAGTATTATGATCATTCTGCTAGTAAGCTAAGAAAAACGATAACCTTGTGTACGTCTCACAGGGACTTAGAGAAGAGTTTGAAGATTATTGATTGGCTTACTTGAGGAACCGATATGGATTTTGAAAGAGAAAAACCAAAACTTAATACTAGGTTAGTTCAGACGCAGACGAAGACATGACAAACAAAACTTTAGCAATTTACAAATAGTAAGAAAAAACATAGACAATCTACATTACCATCTTTAACAAAAAGCTCGACAGTTTGGTAATGGATATGATTGAAATTTTGTAAAGAACTCATGTTATGTTGTTAATAAGGAATGCATGTTAATAAGGAATCAAACAGTTGAAGAATACATAGGAATCAAAAAACTTTAACAAAAAATACAACGATACGAAAATTGGACAGAAAGAATATGGCAACAACCGTGTCTCTTTTACAGCAGATTCGTGCTTGAATATGACTTTCCCCGCGCCAGTCAGTGCGTCGCTCGGAAAGTAGACATAGGTTAAAAAAGTCATTTGTGTTTTGGGCATATAAAAGTTAAAAAATCACGTCAGCTTTGATTTTTCCTTGTTCTGTAGCTATGAATTTTATCCTGAACCTGAACCTCAAAAACTTATTATTTCTACGCAATAAGTAGTTATTGAGGTTTCATTTGATAGTAGACTAAAGACTTTCAACGCAGTCAAATTATCTGTACCTAATTGCATCATTGAATCAAAATGGCATAGGGGGTACACAGTGGCACAGTGAGTAGACCCACTGAGCACCTGCTAATATGTGTCTTAAAGTACAATCGAATATGATTACTACAACTGTGTTACAACTATTATTATTCGTTACTATAATCTGTTTTTCTAATATTATTGATGTGTTATTATGTCAAAAGTAACCTTAAATCCTGATTTCATAATAATAACTAAAATTATTAGAATTTTTTTATCTCTTTATATTGAAATATTCACTTGATTCATTTGTTCCAGGGCTGACCCATTGTGTACTCACCCAAGGACACAGTGGGTCAAAACACCTTTTTTTCTTTAAATATTTATATTTCAAAAACCATCGCCCACGGACATACACTTTTTGCCCAAAATGCAACTAAGACACTTGCCTTTCTTTTGCTTAGAGTTTGACGCCAATAGCTCGTATAGTGATGGAGCTATGTGATTTAAAAAAGGGTGACCCAATGTGGGAACACATTGACCCTAAATACTCCCGAAGTCGGGGTTCAACATAATATATTACGCTGGATCATGACCTCCTCCTTTTAGAAGACTGTTAATTTTAATCATATTAAAACAAGATTATTTATTTAATTGATTGGTGTTTAATAATATTAAAACAAGATTATCTTTGTAGGGATCTACGTTCAAGGGCGTAGGTAGCTATAGATTAGTAAAGCGAGAGTCTATCAGCAGCGGTTGCCAAAAGAAAAGGTCGGCTGGTCTCTGATATTTTTCTCTCTTTTTTCAGAAAGACAAGAAGCACGGAATAAACATACTCAGAAATTTATCACTAAAACACAAAAGGGTCCTCTGCTTGAAGATTGTTTTCTTTCTCAACTTGTCCGACGCGTAGGTCCGGTACCCTTAAAACTTTCTATTCACACCCATTCCTACAATGCTGAAGTTTGAATCAGAATAAACAATTTAGACTGCGTTACATCAAATGATTTCAAGAAATATGAACGAAAACAAATCTACTTGTTCAAAGCGCTTTGATTGATCGACATACTATTAAAAGTTCATTAAAGTGCAGTCGATAAAGATTGGACCAAAAGGAAATGCGGAAGTGTTTTGATTCATTAATGAGGAAAGCAGAATCGAAGTGAATTACAAAGTGAAATAGGTCAAATGGCGATGACACGAAACAGATAGACGGAATATTGTATTAGATACCTAGCTCATAGGTGAATCTAATCTGAGCCCTTAAAATTTAAAATCATGTACTTAAGTTAAATCCGTTATTAAGGCGACGGTAAAACGTCATAAATAGAAAGACCAAAGCCCGCAAATTTTAAAATTATATATTTTTTATCCATAAACATAAAAAAAAAATCGTAAAATTGTCAGTTTTTTTTAGTTTTAATATTTAAAAGATAACTTGTATATTTATAACTATATTTATAGCTATGAAAAAGAATATCGATAGATAAGCAAAAGAGAAAAAGATACTCAATTGATTTGACTACGTTTATTTTTATGTAAGAACATTTTTTCTAGATGTCTAGAAGTAAATATTCTAATAGGTATGCTATAATTATAAATTTTACCTATCTATAAGTACCTATGTAAAAATCGGTTGAGAAGTAAAACAGAAAAAATAACATTATATTTGTGTGAGGTCTATACTATTATTATAATATTTTTATTATTATACTTTATTGACTTTTTTTAACATTTAAAAAAATGTTATTTATAAAAATTGTTTAAAACCTTATACTCGAAGAATTTTGCTGGCCATGTTAATGATTTAAAAAATAAGTAATTTGGGCGGGAAATGTCTTATAGTGTTGAGAGTTTGGTAAAAATCCTTATAGAATTTTATAGTGTATTGAATGCAGGAAAGAATACTATTATAGAATTAAGGTGAATGAAGAGGTTAATGTATAGAGGAAAGGCAATTGATAAGGAGAGGATGAAGCAATTGATTAAAATAGCTGTATGGATTTAATTTCTTTCATTGAAGGTATGTCTTACATTTTTAAGTTTAAAAAACATGTACCTACTGCACAAAGACTCTGAACAACATCTATTAAACGTTAAAAATAGACAGTACCTATTACTGTACCTACCTGTTACTGTAATAATATGGAATAGTAAAAAAATACATAATTGCTTGTACATAAATTGTATATGATGAAAGTTAAAATATAGTAGTCGTTATAAACAAGGTCTTTTAATAAAAAATATTTTAATAAACAGTAACGTATTTATACAAAAGCAAAGGATTTAACATTTGTCACTACTAACGCCATCTCTTAATAGTTTTTAAAATTATTGCTATGCGCGCAATCAAGCATTAATTTATAACGATAATATTTTCTATCGTTCGCTTAACATAAAGTTATTTATGTTGTGTTAAGTATGTTTTATAAATAAATAATGGGTTTTTATAACTTCTAAAAATACTTCAGAACGAAAATGTTACCGATACTATAAATTGTCAATGCCAATGTCAAGTGCTGTCAGGCCGACGCGACAAAGTTTCGAGCGTCAAAATCCTCAAACGAAAATTGAAACAACGGGAGTTTGTTGATATCCGTTTGCTGTGTTGTTTAAAATCCTTAATTACGAAATTAATTATCGTTCAGTGCATTTTTTGTGAGAACAAAAGTGAAGTGTTGTGATGAAACAATCGAGTTGTGTTTTAGTGACAATTAAGAAAGACCCCTGAAGCCTTATATGGTGCGTGTTTTTGAAACGAATCCTGTTGTAAATAAATTGGTCAGTCAACTCTTATTTTACGTGCTATAGGTAAGTAGCTATTTTTAAACCTAATTATTTTCACTATTTTCAATATCATATTTGCCTCACGTTAAAATGTAACATAACATAACATAGAATTGTAATACCTTTTAATATAGTTGATGGATTTTAATAAAATAAAGACAAGTGTTACCTCAACATATGGACTATAACAATATTTTCAATCCATTAAAATATTTTTTGTGGTTTTAGTTTGATACAATTTTAGGGACATAGGCCATAGCCACTTAAAACATTTGCGAAATTAAAGAAATTTCTAGATTACTTTTTCTTAGTTTTCAAAACTATTTTTTTATTTATAAATATGCTATGTACAGACATATTAAACATTCATTTTGATTATATGTTAATTTTTTTATATGGTTGAAATTTACTCTTTAGTCCTCCATTTGACGGATAGATAGTATTTTGTATACTCTTGTTTCACTCATAACCCTACAATATAATTTCCTGTTTAGTGGATTTTATGAGTACATAAACACATTCAAAATGCATTTAATTAATTGAAAACAAAAATCTAATTAGAAATATTTTATTGTCAATAACTTGTCACTGTTCACTTATCACTTTGTCTGACTATTCTGTAATACCTCTCATTACAACTCTTGCAGAAGTCTTAATTACTACTACTTTCTAGCTTTTTTACCTGTTATTAGGCAGTAATCGGTGTGGTGGTGGTGCTTCCGGAGTCGAACCACAAAGAGTTCTATCACCTTACAAACTATAAAACTATATAAACTTATAGGAAAAGTACATACCGTACATATGAGTGTAGAAAGTGTCTGTCTTTATTTTTTAAATGGTAAATTGTTACTTTGTTGATCTAGACTTCCAAATACATAGGTAAAAAATATAAGAATTTAATATACATTTAACAGAAATAGCAGACACACATATTCATGATTAGTAAAAAATTTGGCTAAGTCCCCAAAGCTTATTACATACTGATGTTTGTGTATGTAATGTGTGTACAATAGATGTATAACAATTTTCTAATTGTAGCTTAAATTTAATCCAACCAAACTTTTAGAAATAGTCATGTAGCTTATCGGGATAAATTTCGTGCTAGAAAAGATTAAAAGGGAGTTCCAATAAAATATGTAAATATAAAAAAATAATGTGGTTTTATTAAGTAATATCTGAATTCCATATGAACTGATCAGTGTTTTTTAGACAATTTCATTACTAAATCCTTTTATTATAATTATTGATTATAATTAATATCTAAAATTCTGTTAAAACTAATGACCGTGTCAAAAAGTACACTTATAAATAATGTGTTTCAGACAAATAAACTAAATAATAAAAATTACTATGTTTATATTCATTGATTACCAATATAATTTAGTAAGTGATAAGAACATTAGTAAATATACAGAACAGCTGAGTGCAATTAAATTGATAAGTGAAGACTGCATGCATAAAGAAGTAAATACAACATAGTATAATAACATTTACATATTGAAAAATTATTTATGAAATTCAGTCACTTTATCGAATGTAAATTATGGAGAATTGTGGAAATATAAAATTGCATTACATTTAATTAAAAAGCAATTGTAAAAATTAAATTAAAATAAATAGTATAAGTAGTTGTATGTTTAGCTTTTCTTTTGCACTATCTAGAACATGCATAAAATAATAATAATGGTGTATATTTATCTGCCTGACAGGTAACAATTTTACTGTCATTATGAAGACAAAATTGTTTTAAGATTGCTTTTTGGATCTCTTTAATAACACTTAAACGACTCCTCGAGTGATAATAAATAGGACATGTTTTACCAAAGTGTCTGACTAAAAGTAGAATGCTGTAAATTTACAAAGCTATACATACACATAAACTAATTTTATTGTGGAGAATTATTATTAAATGTTTATGCTAAAAACTGCCATTGACCCACGGTTTGGATTTCATTGATTGAGTCAAAATATGACATTAATAAATTTAAAGGCACCTATGAAAAAAATCCTCTAGTAGAACAGATCTCTTTAAATGTCCACCACTGGTTTGGACAGTGTTTGGACTATGAACAGGTATATACATAAAATATGACTATAATGACATACATATAAAATATGACATGTATGTTTAAACAAAAAAAAATAGCCATCACGGGATGCCTGGCAAAAATGTTAGTCCTAAGGAGGCGTGCGAACGCAGGGTGCGTTTCGTTCGACACGCACTTCATCGATTTTATGCAGTTTTTATCATATTCGTTAGTTATTTTCTATAGAACAAGGACCGTATATACACACAGGCTGACAGAACACTGCAACTGGTCTATCTTACTTTAAGACAGGGTTATCAAGGACCGCAGTTTTTCTATAAAAAAAATGGTTTTTCTTGACGGCTTTAAAGGTTTGATAAATATTATAAAACAAACTGCTTTCATTCTCCTATAATGCCCAGTTTATGAAATGAATCCAAATTTGATGTTTCTAGCCAATTTAGGATCTGTGATGATTAATCAGTCGGTATGAGTCCTTCCTGTCGTCCTTTACTCTCATAAATATACATTCCAGAGCTATTAATTCTACGTCCCGCTTTGTGAATAGTTTTTTTTTTGTAGATTACCTATATCTGGTCAAAGAATCATACTTCAAAGAGGACAAGGAGTAGATGAAGCCGATAGCAGACATATAACATGGGAAATACATAAATAGCGTACATAGTGTTGGTCGAAATGAGAAAATTCCTCGGTCCTAATTATTACTATTATGTACGAGTCTAGACCTGGCAACCCTATTAGCAGCTAAACCTGTACAGGGCATTAACGGTCCTTGATCCCGGCGTGATTGCTCTCGTCCAGGCGAGCTACATTTAAGCTCGCTTCGATAATACCACTAGTGTCTATCTGTAATCCTAGGCTAATATGCGCACTAAGCACTAGATTTTTACTGCCTGTAATTGCTAAGCAGGCTGTATAACATCTGTTATTGGATCTATCGCAGCTATTTATTTACTATAATGATTTCGATTTGATTTTTACTTATTCCTTGTAGTTAATATTTAAAATTATATGTAGGTAATACAATTTCCTTTTAGTAATGTTACTGCGGTATGATGAGAATTTTGAGCAGTAAATATACAAACCGAAAATTTTCCCTTTGCGCGTATGGACCTTAAAAGGGTCTTGCTAAAATTGCATAGTTACATAGATAATTGATTTCAAATTTCGATTCAATCTGTAAAAAAATATAATATTTTATATTGCAACTTAAACTGATTTTAAATACTGTACGCTTCTTTTGTTTCTTAACATATTTTTACCCCTTCTACGCGTAGCTAGGTCTAATGTTTAACAAGAACACCAAAAATAGGGTCAAAGTAACCTTATTTAACAGAAACCCTAGCATATTTTGGGGTGATAAGTAACCTATGTCACTTCTCCCAAATTTTCTCGCAGTCAGAAATTATACAGAAGTTGACGTCACCTTATTAAATCGTGTTTTATCATTCCAGTACTGAATAAATAAAGCCTAGCTTTAACACAACTGCACACAGTAAGCTATCATTGGACAGCATGTGACCCAGTTTCTGGCACCGCATCAACCAACGCGGTCACTGCGGTCAGGGTCATATTATTCGCATGCATTCAAATACGTACTGGCCTGCTAGAAAATGTATGTGAAATGTGTCCTGGTGTTTTATATTGTAGAAGTAGGAAACGAGCATGTAGTTAACATGATGGTGACGAAGGCCAGATCAGATTGGAGTCCTATACGACTCGCATAGCGGAGCGGTCACCACACCGGTCTGATACGCAGTGGGTTCCGGATTCGATCCCCGGTCAGACGTCTGTCTGATGCTTGATAACTCACCATGCAGATGTCTATCTGCATGATGAGTTGAGTTTTTGTTTTGGGTCTGGACGTTTGTGTATTCGTCATTGTGTGTCCATGATACTCACGTCACAGAAAAAAAATCTTAAGTGTTATACTCTTAGGGGTGTAGATAGCGTTTTCTATTTGAAGTCGACTATAGATGCATTAATATCCCTTGCTTTTTTTGTTCTTGAAGGGAAAGCCTTTGAAATTTACCCGGCACTCAGGAAAACTGCAGTGGCCGCTGGTCTCGAAACACAAAGAGTTCTATCAACCTCGCTTTATACTAGAAGCATTCCTGCTTACTGTTACCTGTTTTATTTTCTACATCTTGGATGAAAATAAAGTCATTTAAAATTTAAAATTATGAAGAAATCGCCAACTTTTGATTTCGACTATTTACCACCTATTTCTGAATTGTATCAGTGGAATCTATTATTCCTTGTTTGAGTATCAAAACAGATTACGCGAGTCTCGAGTTAGTCTTTATTACGCGAGTTTTCTTGTTTCCGGGGCCATCCATCAGCCTTTCGAGGTCCACTGCTGGATATAGACCTCCCTAAAATGGCGCCACGCTGTCTTCTTCAGGTTATCGGTCCACCTGGTCGAGGGGGCGACCTGTACTCGTTTCGGTGTTTCCTTCATTCCGGGGCGTTCCCACTCAATCCCTAATAATTAAGCACAGTTCAAGTACTTTTGCTTACAATATCGCTTGTTGCGAAAATTTTATGTGCAAATTTATTGAAGATAAAAGAAATGTATAATATTTATTTTAATACAATCTAGGTACTTTGCGGATGCTATAGTCAGTTGCGCCATGTAAAGACTGATTGCCTCTTAAAAGGATTTTAAGAGGCCATTAAGGATAATCATATGCATGCAACAGATCCGGATGATAATGATCTTGCTATTTCTAGAGTGCAAATACTTGTAAGTCCCTTAAGAGGTCTTTTAATATTACTTTATTATTCGGTCTCTTAAATACAGCTAAACGGATTCGCGTGAAATTTGACCTAGTTGTAGTGTATGACTTGAATTAAGGCATAAGCCTGTATATTGTTAAAAAGCATAATAAATTTTATGAGAACTATTGGGGTGTCGCCCTATGAATCATCCGTAATTAAGGCAATGATTTAACTGCCGCTTCTCATGCCCATCATTCGGTACATTAGATGTACCTTATTATTCACATTTATTTAACTTCTTTCCAGGGCACATTAAGAATTTTGTTGGAAAGGAATGCATTCTGCACTAATAAGCAACAAATCTCTTCAACACGTCCACGTTAATCGTATTCGGAAATTCATTAAAATTTCTATGAACGGTGATAACTAGTTACCACCAGGGGGCCTGCGTGCTCATTTGCTATTTCCATAAAAAAAGAATAAAGGTCGTAGTGCTAAATGAAAGTTCCCATCAAGTAATTCCAAATATGAGAACTCATAAGACCGAGAATGTGAACACCCGCAGAATATTACCGCCGTTGGATATGTTTTATTAATGTTTCTTTTTAAATTGCACTAGTTGTTTCGTACGGTTTCACCCGTGTTTAAATATTTAAAATGATACCTATGTATAACTGATTTTTACACCTTTTAACATTTTCAAGGAACTACCGTTTTTTAAAAGGTTAATAGCAACTGAAATTGCGCTGGCGAGGAGTGGAGGAGTGCGCTTGGGACGTGCGTGATAATAATTTCATGTAACATCAGCTATCATTATGGCAGTGTAAGTCCATTCAAAACGGATGAACAGATACACAGATACACACATATGTTATTTTTAATGAGTATGCACACATCATATTTATTTATTAAAAACTGTTGAAGCTACAAACAGAAATTTTAACTTTAAATATTAGTATAGAAGATGTGTCTGTATACATTTGTGGTGACACAGCGTTTATTGTCGGCATAATGCGATGCGAACCACCTCAGTCACTCACATATAGCGGTCGCATATCCTCGTGCCCATATTTGATGCGCACGAAATAATAGGTCTTTACCTATGAAATTTCCGTTTTTCATGAAATAAATTAAGCGTTTTTTTATATTTTTTATTTCTATTGATCAAAGTAATCACCCTCCCATCACCCATACAATCAATGCATTGCCAACGCATTGGTAGCATATAGATGCCCTTGTTGTCGGCTCAAATCAGCTCGACGGGAGGCAACAAATTCTGCAAAGGCATTTTGTACTGCCTCTCGGGTATTGAATTTTTTTTTCGCCAAGAAGTTACCCAAATTCTGGAAAAAGTAGAAGTCTGTAGGCGCAAGGTCTGATTAGTACGCCGGATGACGAAGAACTTCCAACCCCAGCTCTTGTAGCTTGGAGACCGTCTGCTGTCCAGTATAAGATCGCTCGTTGTCGTGCAGGAACAGTGGAGCCGAACGATTGACCAAGGCACATCTGCAGTAATGCTCATCCTGTTTGGTAAGTCGCTGTGATAAATTACACTCGCGTTAGACCACCAAACAGTGACCAACACTTTGCTAGGGGTAAGTCTACGCACCCAAACAATGCCCTAAAGGCATTGTTTGGGTGCTGAACCAGTTTGTAGTCTTCGCTTGTGCCGCTTCCTTGTCACGACAGTACTCATACTCCATAATTACTCGAATTTTTAACGT
Organism: Cecropterus lyciades; assembly: GCA_002930495.1. NCBI lineage: Eukaryota > Metazoa > Arthropoda > Insecta > Lepidoptera > Hesperiidae > Cecropterus > Cecropterus lyciades. The sequence continues at coordinate 19,836 of MOOZ01000561.1, read as the reverse complement.
ATCTATGATGACGAAAAATGTTCGAATGCGCTGAAAACAAACACTAACTATTAAACAAATGGCGATTTTAGAAAAAATAATTGTATCTTTTTAAAATAAAATTAAATTGAAATCAGAATTATCAGCCAAATATTTTGATTTAAAATGGCCAGTACGGCAAAACGGCAATTTCATAGGTAAAGACCTAATACTACAATGTAATTAAAAATAATATACATTTATGTATGTACTATAATGTAATTAAAGGCAATATACGTTAATAAACTTTTATTTCACACACTCTACAGACTTAATATAGTGCTGATTGCACTATATTAAGTCTGTAGAGTAACACAAATTGATAACATCCAAACATGTATATACTATCATTAGGTCCAAACAATGAAACATTTGAGGCTACTAATCTATTCATGGTAATTTATTTAGGTAGCTCTAGTATTTGATGCCCATGACTTGCATTATAATACAGTTTCGGTTTCGACTAATGACCATGATTCGTGGGACAGCTACAATTATGTGTTTGTATGTATACAATATGGGTTAAATGATATTATCTTAGTAGATTGTTTTTGAATATTAGATTATAGACAAAGACTTATTTAGAAGTGGCTGAATATTTCGAAAAACAAGTGTTTTGGAAATAAGAAGTAATAACGCATTTTGACGCAAAAAAAAACTGATAACATGATAACAGTGAGGAATACTTTTAAATAGGATAGTTGATACCGGAAGACTTGATGCATTGCTGTCAATAAGGACTGCATTGGAATATCTTATAGTCTCTACAAAACACCTTGCTCCAAAAGATTAATATGTAGCTGTAGTAAAGTCTTCTGTTGTTATTTTTTCCATAACACACTTCTAGTGTGACGAGTGCAAAGCATTTACCATAATTAGTGGCATCCGCTTGCGATAGATGCTACTCTGCGACGCTATTCATAATGGAAGTGTTTATCTTGTTTTTACAAAGTCCTCTAATGTGAACGTTTCTAATAGCTTTAACGTTTATAAGAATAATCCCTAAAGGCTCTGTTTAAAAATTAGCACGTGCTCTTAGATAATTGTTATTTTGCATTCAAAAACAGACTTTATTGCACTGTTAAAACGGTTATTTAACAAAGTAATAATGCATCCGGCATTATTATTTTGGTAACTAACCGTTTTAACATTATTAACAAGGAATTATTATGAAAACAAAAAAAAACCAGACCAGTATTTTGTATTTTAATACTTTATTAAAATACAAAAGACGCGACTTCCCAACTTTCTAAAGGAAGAGATATTTCATTTGATATTTATATTGTCATGATATTTAATATAAGTTGTTTCTTCCCCCTTTTTTGTATTTACAGGCGCTATGTTTGAAAATTATTTAGCCTTTGTTAGCAAACTGAGGCGTACATACCCTATTATATTTCATATGTCACAATCCGTCTATCTGTAGGGCGTACCTAAGATATACATAAACATACATACTTGTGCTCGAAAAAAAATTACCCTCCTACGCACACGGGTAAAAATGAAATATATTCAAATTGACCAAGTAGCGACCCATACAGTTCATACTCAACTGCGGTTCCAAGTATTGTCCGCGTAACAACATACAATGGCTCATTATTGTAGTGTTACAAAATTGGACGCAATTTTGGAAAATGTTGCAACGCATGGGACAAAGGAAGCTCACGCAAATGATGATTTCGTCATTACATCAGTTGTTGGCCGAATTGGAATGGATTGTGACTCATTAGATGATCAATGGTTTCACAAATGAAATAAAGCTATAACAAAACAACAACACCGACTTAAAACTATTCGTTTCGGCAGTCGGGTATTATTATTATTTTAATAATTTCACGCTTCTAAGGAGTTTGCGTGTAAAAATAATATATAAGTGTTATAATATATTTGTTTTTGTAATGATCTAGCTGGTACTTTCATTTGATATACACTTTTTTTAAAATACGTAGCCTATGCCCCTCTGCAAACTAAAACGATTCTAATGATATGTCACATTTCACAATCCCGTACAGCCTAAACTATCCTTCTTCTGTCATAGTCGGGTAAAAATAGGACAAATAGCAAATTAGCAATCGTTGCATTGCTTCAAAGGTATACAATTTAAAACCTGGAAACTAAATA
>MOOZ01000561.1:0-17169 GCA_002930495.1 Cecropterus lyciades | reverse complement strand
CCAAGTAGCGACACATACAGTTCATACTCAACTGCGGTTCCAAGTATTGTCCGCGTAACAACATACAATGGCTCATTATCGTAGTGTTACAAAATTGGACGCAATTTTGGAAAATGTTGCAACGCATGGGACAAAGGAAGCTCACGCAAATGATGATTTCGTCATTACATCAGTTGCTGGCCGAATTGGAATGGATTGTGACTCATTAGATGATCAATGGTTTCACAAATGAAATAAAGCTATAACAAAACAACAACACCGACTGTTAAAACTATTCGTTTCGGCAGTCGGATATCATTATTATTATTTAAATAATTTCACGCTTTACTACTAGTCCTTTCATTTGATATACACTTTTTGTAAAATACGTAGACTATGCCCCTCTGCAAACTAAAACGATTCTAATGATTTCATTTGCATTTCACAATCCCGTACAGCCTAAACTATCCTTCTTCTGTCGTAGTCGGGTAAAAATAGGACAAATAGCAAATTATCAATCGTTGCATTGCTTCAAAGGTATACAATTTAAAACCTGGAAACTAAATAAAATAAAAATAAAAAATAAATAACTACCTAGTGGACTAATTGGAGTCTACCTTTCTCCTTTTTTAAATCTTTTCAAATCGGAGTTGTTCTGTAAATATGAATACGGCTGTTATACAATTTTTAAAATGTGTAGCGTTATCTATTATGTGTTATGTAACTGTAACAAATTGATTGACAGTGACACCCAGTCGTGGACAACGTGATATCCTTTCAATATCATTACCTGTTTCCTGCTATTAATTATATAATAAATTCATTACAGGTTCCCCTCCTATTCTAAAAAATCACATTAACGTAGGTGCAATAGTTTCGAAAATTTTCGTCCTTCAAAAAGTCAAACATTTTTTAATCTTCCTGATTTTAAACTCGATGAAAATGGGTTACGATGAAGAAACAAACACATAAATGTATAGGATTAACTCGGCGAGAGAATGAGAGAGACTATATTACATTACAAAGTATTTTATATGAATACTAGCTGTTGCAAGCGACTTCGTACGCAAGACAGAAAGCCAAATAATAAATTTCATAGAGCTTGCTTCAAAATTGGCGGACTTTCATACAAACTTTCAACCCCTACTTAACCCCGTCGGGGGTTGAATTTCTAAAGATCCTATCTAATTGCTCACTTACATCATAAAAGGAACCCCTGTACCAAATTTCATGTTTCTAGGTACAGTAGTTTCGGCTGCGCGTCGTTACATTGTTATGTGATTTAATTCAACGCCGGAGTATCGCCTTATAGTAGCTAGATTTCGGAATCTCTATCTATAACCATTTCTTCCAGAGTTTTTTCCCAGTTTGCATCCTGTGTTGGTACTTGGACGTCATTAAGATTCTTCAAAGTACCTAATAGATGGAGAGATTGTGGGCGTTTTAATTAAAAGATGTTTGCGTTCAAAGGAATCGCGTGGTATCTTCATCGGTAAAAATATTTTGCTTGTTTGAAAGTCTGAAGCAAACAGAGAATGCGGTGCAATTAATTTAGGAATTAAGTTGGAAAGAAGGAGTTTTGATAATTAATAGTTATGGGTCATTTATATCATCTATGATCTACTTCAGATAGAACCTCTGTTCTATATGAAGGTGCTTAGAGACGTCCTCGGCCGGCAGTCACTATTTACCATCAAGTGGACTCCATCTCGTCAATCGAATAAAAGAGTGTATCTATTATACATCCTCGATACCATTTAGAGTGTTCACTAATTAACCATATTTATGCAATCTGTGTGTGACGATTTAGTCTGCTAAAGTAACATCGAATCGAGATAATCTTCACTCGACTGAGAACACGCTAAAACTGACAATAGTCACTGAATTATGGTTTATATACCGTCGAATATCAAAATTTTTAGTACCAGACACTCTAGTTTAAATAGTTCAGTCGTTTTATAATTAAATAGTTCAGTCGTTTTCGCTTGTCGAAATTACTTGTATTTCTTTAATAACTGTTCACTTGTACTTTGAACGTTCTTCACTCGGCTGAGAATACGATAAAACTGAGGTAAAGTCGCTGGATTTCAGTTAATATACCGTCGAATATCGAAAATTCCAGTACCAGGCCACTAAAATATTTAGATGTACATCGCATTCTAAGTTCGGTTTATATACCATCGAATATTGAAATTTCCACTACCAGAACACTAGAATATTTAGATGTACATCACATTGGAAGGTAAAAACATTTTTGAAATTTTAATTGTTTCAATCGTTCTGGAATATTAAAGAACGTTCTAAAACATTCGAGATTATTTCTGATAAAGATAGACTATATATAGGGTACTATATAATGTAGCTATAACTTAATAAAATATTGTAATTATAGTAGATCGTTCTAGAATGTTCTAGAAATTTACGGCAAACTCTAGATCAGTCTAAAAAGTTTGAAAAATCAACATGAGCATGCCTTAAGCGCTCATGTCATATATGAATCACAGCTAAACGGTACTATATTAACTTATGACTTCAATACACTTATATGCAAATGATTTTTTTTTGTAAAGGCATGCAATCAAAATATTTCTTCTTCGTAATCTTTTAATTATATTTTTATGCATGTCGATAACAAATTATTGAGACAAAACAAAGAAAAAAAAATTTCAAAAAAATCAAAATTGTCTTTTTTTCTTTAAAAATAAAAAGACAATATTACAAAAAAATATATTACCAAAAAATTAAATAAAAAAAACGTTCAAGAAGTTTAATAATAAAATGAATTTTATAAAGCTCATTAATAAAAAATATAATTGGGGAATTTTTTTATAAATATTCGCGCGTAAAGCATGCAAAGTTTTCAGAACTTACTAAAACATTCTAGATTGATTTTGCAGATGCAGACATTTTGGAAGTTTTACGGATCATTTAAGAAATTTCTTGAGAGTTTTAGAACATTTCGGATCGATTTCCACAGTTGTAGGCATTTTGGAAGTTTCTAGATCATTTCAGAAAATTTTGGAACTTTCTAGACCATTCCGGAAATTTTGTAAATGTTCTAGACCATTCATGAAGCCTTTACAATATTCGGAGATCCATTTAACAATCGCATATATTTTGGAACTTTCTAGATCATTCCAGAAATTTTTAGAACTTTCTAGACCATATCGGATTAATTTTAGCAGTTGCACTCATTTTGAAAATTTCTTAATTATTCTAGAAATTTTTAGAAATTTCTAGATCAGTCCCATTTTTTTCAGAACTTTATAGATCTTATCCATTCTAGAAATTCTCTAAAACTTTCTAGAACGATTACAACCATCGCACATATTTTGGATTTGTCTAGATCATACAAGAGATTTTTCGAACTTTCTAGGACATTCTAGATTGATTACATGAATTGCACACATTTTGGAACTTTCTTAATCATTCCAGAAATTTTTATAACTCTCCAGAAGCTTACATGAGTTAGAGAAGGACATTTATATATTATTTCACATTTACATTACTTAGACAAGGACAGATATATATTATTCCACATTTTCACCACCCACAATAGGAGACCAAGGGTTGTTTGCTATCCCAATAGGAACATAAACATAAACGCTTTCTACAGTCATAGCCCCACAGTAGGATTCCTGTGTCGTGGGTGCCATGGACACACAAAGACGAGTACACAAACACCCAGACCCAGAACAGAAATCTAAACTCATCATTCAGATTTCTGTATGGTAACCTCTCCGCCACGCGGGTCGTCAAAGGAAGTTGATCGGAGTTGCGGATAATAGAGAAAACTGTAAATTTACGTACTAACATTAGCATTTTATATAATATATTTAGATTTATCGGCAATCGAAAGTAGAACAAATGTTTCACTTAGAGTTGGAATTTTCGCTGAAGTCATCACACTTAGCTATGGTAACACTCAGTACAGAGAGACGTTGCTGTTTCTCTGTTCCTGATTCTTCTTCTCCCTTCTTCCTTTTTCCCATTGTCATCCTGTAGCTTCTGTATAAGTCACGGTTAAAAAGGAAAATATGCTTTTGTAGACCGACACTCGACACCGCACCGTTTATTGCATTGAATAACTTTTTTAAAACTTATATAACAATCTTTCTTTCTATATTATAATGCTAATATAGATTTGATCAAGATTATGATATCAATTTAGGTATTAGTCCAAATTGGGTCAGATTTGTGCTAGATTCACTAGATTTTTGTTACGTAACGTATTTAAAGCTAGTTTTACCTCGTTAATTTATGCATTTATTCTGTTAGCACGAAAACGCAGGTTTTAATTTTTGTTTTTATTTTTTTATTTTATAGCAGCTACAGTTGTGCCTACAACCCACTTGATGGTCACTAGTGAGTCTCGACTAATGATGATTATACATGCATTACTTTATTGCACAGTACTTAGAGTCTTCTTACTAAAACTATAAAGCGAAGTTTTTGAGGATGTGTGTATGTTCGTTACTCTTTTACGAAAAAAACTCCTGATAGGTTTTGCATGAAATTTAGCACAAGAGCAGTTCATGGCCTGGATTTTACCATGTGAAACATGACTCGAGCGGGCGGAGCCACGGTAAAGAGCTAGTATCTAATAAACTATTTATTTTCCTATAATGTACTATTTCAGTTGCACATCTTCAGTATACCGATGGTGCCATTGCACTCCAAGCTCGAAGAGATTTATCACCGTTGTAGAATGTATACGTTTCATCCCAGCTTACATGTACAATAAATTATACAATATAGCGTGATTTGCTACTGAAACTGAATTTTTGATGCCCATTAGCAATTATATTCATTATTCATTTGTCGATTATATGTAGGTACACCTGTAATTAGATTACGGTTATCTGTTAATTACGAATCCCCGATGTAGTAAAAATTGCATCAGCCGCAAAATAATTACACTATCTTCACAAATGGGAACTGTCTACACAGAATTTTGTAAATTGATTTTGAGGGTCCCCTTTTTATAAAATATGAAATTGAAGCATAAACTTTCTAAAATTGGAAAGGTAGAAGAAAGGAATTACTTCAATTCCTTTCTTCGCTCATAAATGTGTTGGGTATTCTGGGTAGATTTTGATAAACCATAAATTATAGTGACATTTATTAACATCAGTAGATGACGAAAAAAACGCTTCGAAAGTTATAAAAAGTGTTAAAACGGAGGTAATAGAAATGGCGTAAAATGCCATTCTAATACTTCTATGGTATTATGAAAAAAATATTTCAATATGCATTGTGTGGTTAAACTTAATTCACTTCAACAGAAACCTATGTGGTCGATTACGGAACAGGAGGTCACATTTATGAATATCATAAAATTGCCAATATACCTTTAATAATGAGAATCCCTGTTGAATTTAATACTGGGAATTTGAACAGCTTTTTAGAATAATAAATGCAATTTGCGCTACAGAATTGAATAGCGTTTTCAATCGGATTTGTATTGGAGAACTTATAGAAGCTTTTCCTTGAAGATTTATTCTTTCCGTATTAGTTTATTTTCATTTTCCAACATAAATACCGTTTCAAGAAGATTACATTAAATATAGATGAAGCTCTCGCCATAAACACATTACATTTGACAATGATTAAAAAACACGCGTTTATCTATGTGTATAAAACAGTCATTAAGTAAAATGATGATAACACTTTGCACTCATAGGATTTCCACACTTGGATTCCGTGTATCGTGAGTACCATGGATACTCGAAGGGAAGTACACACCTAGGCTCCGAACAAAAATCTACATTACTTCTCAATTAAATAACTGATCTGACTGGAGTTCGGAATTTGAATCACTTGCAGTAGCAGGATGTTAGACCCGTACGGTGAAGGTAAACGTTCTATCTTGCGCGTCGTTTTATGGTTTGTGTTTACAAAGCCGGTTACTTCAGTCAATCAATTAATAATTCTCAGTGGAAAAATAACTTCTAGTCACTAGAGTACCGGTGAATCCGTAACAATTTAAAATTTTTCATCTACTTTTATCTCGATATTCTTTAGTAAAAGGTGTATCCATCTCCATCGTATAAAGTTCCCGGTTTTTCAACTAAATCCACTTCTGCTTCATACAACAAAATTGAAAATTCTTTACCTGTTTTTATAAAAAAATGCGGAGTGATTATAATTTATTCAAAGCTACATAAACTTCTCCTTAGAGAACAACTTAGGCTTTGAACTTATTCAGCCGCTTTACCCGGAAACTTTAACATTTTGCGAAAAATGTTCGCATAAGACTTTGTATAACGAGACTGTTTTGTATACAGTTTACCGGGGAAGATAACGTTACTTTTTAGTCTGAACAAATTTGGAATTTGCAATTTATTGTAGATGTAGTAAGAAAATCAGCATTAATGTTGAACTTTTAAAAGCGTTTATAAGATTTAAAATCCTATATTTTTATTAAAATTACGTTTAAGCTTATGATTGGAAGAAGATGAATTGAAAAATGCGAAGAAGGACTCAAACATTCTTTTACAACAACGTTGTTATTACGGACTTAAAAGTAAAACGTGAGGCGCATTCGACAGACGAAATGGATGCATTTTATAATTCATCTTAAAATTATATTACTCTGAAAACTCTACTTATTTATAACTATGTATTCCGCATCATTATGCTTCCCACGTTTTTCGCTTAAATCATTTTTAGTAGAAAATGTAAAAGTATTTATCTACTATAAAACTGCGGTAGGTGTATTAAAATAGTTAATACTATACATAAGTTAATTTGTGACTTTTAGTGTTGTGTGTTTTTTGTATTATATTTAGGTATCGGAATATAAGATACGTTTATGATTTCAAGCCTCCAAATTCTGGAAGCAGCTATGGAAGATAGAGTACAATTGTCTACAAGATTTTACCCTTACAGATAAGATCCAAAGCGAGTTAATAAATCATGTTAAAACAATCATATAGAAACAAAACACATTGTAAATATCGAAAACAAAGGCTTAACATAATCGCCGACACGTCACCATTTACTACAAGCTTATCTGTTAAAAAGACTGTTGGTAAAGATCTTAATTTGTGATTAAGGAAACAAAGAGAGGGTACTGACAGACTCCCATAAATATCTTAGGCCATCATATGATATGGCCAATGGACTGGAGATAAAATTGCTCACACGGCTCATACCAGTAATGTGGGAAGTTGAAGCTTGAGGAAACCACTATTGTTTATTAATCCTAACGTTTCCTACAAGTTTCATAATAGGCGCAGGATATTACTAATTAAGACGATTGATAGTAAAACGTGATGATTTACACCTATGAATAGATTTTTAAATATACCCTATGTTGGAAATATCGTGAATTCTTGATCATTTACAGGTTCTTAACCTGTTGTTCATGATGGATCATTTAACACATTATTTGTCACATTCAGCACGGACTACTAATCGGCTAATCATTTTCCGCTTGAATAAATAAACAACGTTTACGTTACTTTAGCTTAAAAATTACATTGTTTGCGATTGCGCGTAGAAATATAAAATCTCTCGGTCGACATCTAATGCCGTGCGGAACATTTCGAACCATCAGACCATTGGTCCAGAAACACTGCTTTATATAGTTTTTTTTTAATGAAACATCCAAACTGTAGGTATGCCATCATATTAAATGTGAATCTTTTGGAGCTAAAATCACTTAAATAAAATCTTTACGTGTCAAATAAATAGGCATAAGTGTAAGGTATAAATTACAAATCCATTAGCCAAAGCACACAAGATGAAAGATAAGCGCCCGTATCAGCGTCGCTCTGGTTAGTTACTCCTGTTCTTCGTCATGGTCATTAATCTGATCTGAAATTGCTATCTCTATACAACTTGGATAAACTTGATACAGAACGACTTATAATACAGCTATAAGCTAATAAAATCGCTACATACATTTAAAATTTACAAAACATTTCCAATTTTTCAACTTCACCTTCATGAATTTCATTTTTTTTATATCTTCATTCGTATAAAATGATTTACATTTCTTAGCCCTTTTCTTTGACATTTATTGTGATTTCAGAGACGTACGTGATTTATTTTTAACTAGCAGATCCCCGTGGTTTACCCGTTTACAAAAAATGCCGAATAACGTGAATGATTTGGTGAAATGAGTTTCTGTATGGATGGGGTGAATCCCCTCCCCCTTTCCTCCGCTTAGAAGGCTTCTTGAAACGATGCCCATAAATAAGTCGAAACTTCACATGAAAGGTCCTGCAATATTCTGCGCTTTGGTCAAGAGTCTCGCCGAATATTCGGTATTCGGTATTCGGCCGTATAACTATTCGTAGCATCTCTAGTTTTTACTTAAAAATTTGAACATAAAAGTGGTTATTGTAACTCAACCGTAAGAGATAGAGATATGTTATCGCGGACTATTTGTAGCATTTTTATAGATTTTGAATTCATTGGTATATTACTCAACTGTTTGCTAGTTGGCGAGATTTTTTACGACCTCTTGAACATTTATCACCGTATTTCTGCTAATTTACAAAAAAGCATAATCAATTTTATAACTAAACCTTCCTCAGAAATCACTCTTTCTATTGTTGAAAACCGTATAAAATCCGTTTGGTACTTTTCGAGTTTATTGCTTTTAGACAGCCAGAAATACACGGCCGGGGACTTCTTTTTATAATATTTATAGATGACATTAGATATATTATGATGTGATGTTCTGACCAGTTGCAAGTATACGCAACTTCTGTAAATGACCAATTTATGAATGCCCTTTTACAATATTGTATGTTACAAAACCCTGCGAAAAAAAGCTATAAGACTCATTACCCGCTTTGCTCTAGTACTCTAGTGTTCCAGTTTTTCCACTATGCGTATGCACTTCTTGCTCAGTGCTAAATCAAAAAATCTTTTGTTTGCGATCGTGTCTTGACTGCGACCTCGTATTTGATAGTCCGTGAACGACAAAAGAAATTAGGGAAAGCAATGCAATAGTGCACCATTGTCTGTTGAGACTGAAGAGAAAATCGCTCATCAAGGATTGTACTTTGTTGTCATCTATTGTGCTTTTGTCTGCCGAATAGTGATCATTTATTTGATTTCGATTGAAATGAAGTTAGTCAAAGAAAAACCGTAGAACATTTTGAACGTTCAAGTAAAATCTTGATCAATACATAAACATTGAACGCTTAAGCGTTTAGTTGTGAAGAAGGTAAAGTATGCTAATCCTTAATTAAATGTGGTACTAGTACTAGTAGTATTTAATTATTCTACATAGTAGTGTGTTTGATTGATGGAAATTCGTATGATATTACCGGATCAGACTCCACGCCATATAGTTCTAACTTTAAGCGTGTTAAATTCTAAAATGACGATCAATTACCTGATTTAGTATCCCATTTACATTGTAACGCTATGCACATTCTCGAAAGTTATCTCAGATAGCTGACCTGTCACACCCACTTACTCACCTGGTACGTAGTCTCATTAATGCAGGCTTTCCAGTCTGTAGTGATCCATTGAATGATACCAAACATTATGATATTCAGAATTATATTCTTAGATCTATATCCATATATGTTATCATTTAATTTGATACACGATGTCTTAAAATTAACCTCAACGAAGAAATTCTATCTCTAGAAAGACTCAAAACCAACCTACAGATAAATAGCTTTAGTTTTTATTAACCGCTTAACACGGTGAAATGAATATCTTTCATATCGCTGGTACTTATCTAATATGAAATATTACGATGTCATTACAACACATTGGTGTCTAACCAAGTCTGTAGATTGTATCGGTGCTCAAATACTGTGTTACAGCCCAGTAACATTCATTTGTTAATATGAAGGCAAGTATTTCCATTTGCGTATTGCATATTACCTATAATTAATTCACTTAATGAACCAATTTGTTTTGCAGTAAAACAAATAGCTGTCTTGCGTAACAAATTGATCCAATTTCGTAAGAGACGTGAAGGCGATGTCATGAAAATGCAGGAGCGAATAACTAATTTCTCCAAGACTCCAGTGCAGACAGTGATGTGAATAATTCCATTAGATTTAATTTGACCCAGATGAGCTCCGGTTCACGTTTATAAAATTACTCGAATTCTCTCCCAGATGTTTTCGCTAGCTACGACATGACAGCGTGGTGTAATGAGACGGTTGATAATTCAACATTTCAGAAGTAGAGAAATTTTTTCATCGACACGAGATTATCTGAGTGAAAATTATTTGTTGATTTTAATTATTTGTAAAATATGCCTATTAGAAATTGTTTACACACTTTAACATGTCTAAAGGTTTTGTGAAGACTACCAATCCGTGAGCGTGATAAGCCGCAGCATCAATCCTTCTGAGAGGAAAACCGTGCCCAACTGTGGGACAATAAAATTGGAAGATGATGATGTCAAAAATAAACTGTCGTGCTAACAGCAACATTTCTCATTCGCCTTTAATTACAGAAGTTTACTAGATATTATTCTTACAAATAAGTGTTCTGTTTTGTAATCGATTATGAAACATCTAGAATAGTTACAAATGCATCGTCATAATTTCCGCCGCTACACCAACTCGTAGCTTTATTTACTTTTAAAATAAATCTTATGTCGCCTCTCGTTTACCGACTAGAGGTGAATGAAGTCGTTCATTCCTCAAAATTTTTCACTAATCTCCTTTTTCCTCAACAAATCGTTACGAAATTGTAGAAAGTGCGCTAAAATTATACAATTCACTTTTTTGATGCCTATTCAAATTAAATTTTAGTAAACTTCGGTAAATCAATGGAATGAACACAAAAGGGTCACTCATCCGTTGCGGTCGCGGTTCATGGCGTTGAGTGTTACTTATTGTTTGCCGCCATAACTTCGTCCAATAATAATATTTGTATCGAATTATAAATATTTAAAAGACATATAAACTTCATATTGTTACCATTCATATCATTTTTACACGGTGTACTAAGGTATTCGATACAAATATTCTTATTTGTGCTTGCTTTAGAAGCTAGTAAGAATGCAGTAATAGCCAAGTGGCTGAAGTTCACTTTCACATTTTTCCAGGACATATTTTCCTGTAAAGGTAAAGGAAAATATTGTAACGAAACCTGCACATGTGAAATCTCCACAATGTTTTCCATGAAGAGTATGAGGTCCATCGATCATTTCCATTCATTCTTAGAAAAACTCGTACCTTGAAAACGTAATGATTTAAGGATGATAAGGGTAATGAGAACTTAACAAAGCTGGTCTGCATTGTTAGTAGAAAACTTGCATGAACAATGTACGTGTTATAATATTAATATGAGTTTCACAGCGTACCAAATTATTTCTCAGACTGAATAACGAATTGACCCATTTAGAGATAAAACTCTTCTTATTTCACCTTAGGCACAAATTTCTATGATGGCAATGACCACTTAACTTCAGATTTTTGTAAGCTCATTTTCCGCTTGCATTAAATAAAACAAGATTAATTAATCTCAGAATTGATGTCATCTCATTCAAATTACTACTCTTGGAGTAACTGGAGCCTAAAATGACAATTAAGGGAAGAAGTGAACGAGCTACGCCTGCCAAGTTATGAATCTCGAAAAGCTGGCAAGCTACGTGGGAGAAGACTTCAAATTCCACGATGATTTAATAACAGAGATAGATTCAAATCCCGAGAAATAAACATACCACACCCTTCTTAGATAAAAGCTAAAGATAGGTAGGTACAAATTTCTACAATTAATTTATAAGAATAATTGATACATAACACTGAATTTTTTATTTGGCATAACCAGTGCTTGTCCGTTTCTTAGTGTCCAATATTATGTGTCTAAAGAAATGAATTTTACGCAACATTAATTAGCTAATTATAAATGATATATCAAGGATTCCATATCTTTTATTAAAATCTATATCTATATAATATTAATATTATAAAGAGGAAATCTTGAATTTGAATTTTTGGATTTTTGTATGTTTGTTTCAAAACTCAAAAACTACTGAAGGGATTTTAAAAAATATTTCACCATTAGAATTCTACATTATTCCAAAGTAACATAGGCTATATTTACCTAACATTATATTTATTACTAGAAAAAATAAGGGGATCCTTGCTAAAACTTCAGTAATGTAAAGAAAATTGCTTAAAAAATATTTTTGTCGCGTACGCTGCGAAAACAATTTTCTACAATATTAGAGAGCATATCAATATCTACAGAAAACCTCGCGATGCTATATGTCCAACTATTGTAGTTATGTCACTACAACCACTTTTTACATTTTAAAAGTTAATAAAAAATCAGACCATGATAATCATACCTTCGTCTTTATCGTTATATAAATAAATAATTGTATATTCAAAACTGTTTCAATAACTATATATAACTTTTTGAATAAGTCAAATCGGAATCTTCCATTCAGAAGATGTAATATCTTCTGAATGGAACTTAAGAAAATACACCACCATCGCCGCCGCGCGACGCCCAGTGTGGCCCCAAGCAACGCAGCCGTAGTGTAAGCCTGGCTTTGTTCGATAGCTATATTATCACTGAGAAACGATTTAGTAAATGAGATATACAAAATTATAATGGAATAAGTACCCGGTGATTTTAAATGTTACAAATCTATTGGCAGCATTGTGTTATGTCGAAGATACAGTGCACTACCCACAAGAATTTTGAAATTTTCTCAATCCTGCTGTCATGAATCTCACGAATTAAAATCAAAAATTGGTAGGCATAATTAGAGTACCCATTATGCGGTTGAAGACTTTTGAGATTTCGACTTATTTATGGTCATCGTATTAAGAAGCCTCCTAAGCGGGGGGTAGGGAGGGGGGCTTTATTCCAACCCATACAGAAACGTTATTCATTCACGTTATTAGGCATTTTTGAAGCGTAGGTGAAACCGCGGGGAACTGCTAGTCATTAATAAACTCATAATGATCTTATAAACGACGAAAATAAAATTCTTTACATGATAACGTACACGGACTTTTATTATTAAAAAGAACTCACGTTACTGCCATCTTACGTAAGTACTGAAGCGAAGGAAATTGCGGTACATATTCGTAGTAAACTTTTAATCAGCGCACCTATACTTTGAGTTGAAGCCTTTTGAAGTCGGCATTGCTAACGGCAAGTAATATAGGTAACGTATAACAACCTTAATATTCGTAAGTTAGTTGATGCGATAGTAACTGTTTCGACTATTGGTGGTATTACGATTAGTATCTAGCGGGGTATGTATTGGATCTGATGTTCGCAATGAGATGTCTTTGTGAGGCACTTCAAAATTGTCAGTTACAATGTCTTTTTTTACAATGCCGGTTCGGAACACGATCTCAACTGAGAAGATTCGCCAAGAAACAGTTTTTTCTTTGGGATCAGATCACTTGTATAAATATTTTAGTTGTGTTTCATTTCTCAACATTGTAACTCAGTCGTCTTCTACGGCATCCACGGGAAGACTACAAGACTGCCACCACACGGCATATACCTATGCATGCTGAAATGATTTTATTGCACATAAACTAATAGGAACTAGTAGCTAGAGTTAACTATAATAACTTTAGACGTGGCCGGAAGCAATATAGTTGCGGGTTAACCCAATCTCGCGTTAAACCAATTATGTGTATCGAGTTCAGGCGATCCTTGAATATTAATGTTGCAAAGCTGAGGTTTCATCTACTTTATGGATTATGTTTCGATATCGGAACAGAAGAGTGAATAAGAAATTTATATAAGCGTGATAGAACGAATACGGTACACCCGTATTCGTATAGTCATAAGACTGGTTTATAACCAACCAACTTTAATCAACTCTTGTACTGAAACGTATAAATACTGGTTTAAAAAAAAACGGTTAAACGAGACGAAAATAATATTTAGTCCTGATGTTCGTATGGCCTGCATCCATTACAAGATGAGCTTAATGATATCTGTGTCATACTCAGTATGTCAGTGTCATCGTAGTTACATAAGCGTAGAAAAAATAATAGTACAAGACGGGTCAACCACACGTAATAATAAATAATAAACAGCAAGATAATACATATCGTATCTAACATTCACCTTTATTTTATAAACTTCTAAGTCATCCATCATTATTTTAATAAAAGCAACAATATAACGTCAAAAGTTTAACACTCAATCCTGGGAAGTTGAAATGACTTCTTGGATATATCACTTAGCTACTTTACTGGCATTACCTCTGAAATGCTCTTACACAAAATAAGAAAAGTTCCTTTGAACGTAAGCTCCCCAAAGCTAAATTTGATGGTGGAGGTTCGGTCTGAAAATTTCATTAAAATTCCTCATAAATTGACGCGTATTTCGACTTCAAATCATGCCTTTTGTGTATAAAATTATTTTCTTGTGCTGCTGTATGTAATGGCTGAATACATTTTATAAAATTGAAATAGTAAATAAGGATGCAGTCTATATGATGTTAGGTTGTAACTGCCACTTAATTACTTCAGCAAGCAACCCCAAATTAATTTATGTCCTTTCTGAGATCGACAATAAATGCATTAGTACGTCTGAACACTACTTTAGTTAATGTTTAACCGTTACCACTCCCGTTTATCCAGAACAAAGCAACTCTACACTGCTGCAATGAGACACAAGGGAAAACTGGAAATTAAGATGATACCAATATTTCACATAAAACCTTAATTACTTTAAGTCACTTTAGACATCTGTAGCTACTAACACATAGTATGAAATTATAGTGAACCATCGTCAAACAGTTTAGTCCCGTAAATTTTTGGAAGTGGGCGTACCCGCCCACACGTTACGCCCAAAGCCTTGCTCCGTAGTTGCGAAAATTTCATTTCACAAACATTCCATATTTTCAAATACGTACCAAATGACACAATTGTCTCTAATAATACTCATATGTATAATATGTAATATAATATTATTTATTTCTAATGTGAAGCAGTTTTTGGTCGTGCTTGCCTGCTCACTTTTATATGAGTTGAACATCTTAGTCCAACAACACATTTGTGATCGACATCAGATAGATAGGTCTAGTTGCTTACAAATGTTCACGGGTGGCATGGCCCGCAATTATATTAAATAAGTTTTAACTTTAAGTTCTTATAGGGGTGTCTAATACAGCAATCGATCTGGAGAATTCTAAGCATAAGCAGATAATTAATTTTTTTTGTTCTTTATCAATTTAGTTGAAAAGGTTCATTTATGATTCGCTTTCGCGATTTATGAGCGTTGCAATTCATTTCGACAATTTGGCACGGCTCCCTTAATTTTCAAATTAATCGCATCGTCGCATCAGGGAAATGTTAGTTGTCCTTGAAGCACGGTCAGCCATCCGCAGAATGCTTGCGTCTCCGATCACCCAATTAACTCCTATTTGCTATGGTTTGCCACATTTAACGACAAAAACATGTTACCCGTTACCAACCGATAGCTTCCAATGATAATGCGAATTTTCGCAGAATAAATTAAGCGTCATGAATCGGCGCGTCCGTATTTGAAGAGTAAAGTAAAACCGACCTCTCGATTTACTTTTAAATTAATAAATTTCCTTCAATGGGTTTTTTTGACAACTTAATTACCCTACTCCCAGCTTTAATTAGTAACTATCATGTGTTAGGACACTATTATTGAGATAAGTCGTTTTCTTTAAATTAAATTTTATTTAGTTAGTTTTGTTGTTTTCGTGTAATTTGGTAATATAGTTTGGCTGTCACACTTATCATATATTTCATATCCCTATTATTTCTTTTAAGAATCAAACATATCGTTATTATAATATATTCGTCTGTTTTGTCTTTACATGCAGGTATAATGGTACAAGATATTGGAAACAATCCAATAATTTGGCATTACTGTAATTTGTATCAAGTCTAATTCCTTGTTAATTTTTAAAAAGGTTTTGATTCCTTATAATTTTTCTTTTAAGTGCACCATTTTTCTTATTTTTCCTTATTTATATAAAATTTTCTCGTTTCAAAATATTATTTCTTTAAAAAGAACTCATAACTTTGGAAAGGTGTCTTCACAACAGATGAAAAGAATGTTTGTCTTTACGAGAATAGCACGAGAATGAGTGGAATGTTTTTGTTGTCTTTTGTTTTATTGTGGAGATTTTTTCTTTGTCCAAAAGTTGGTAGTTTTACCTGTGTTTTAGTCATTTGTATTTTCGTCATGTGTTTATTTCACGAACTATTAGTTCGGAACTGCTTTATTTGGATTGCCGTTGTTTGTAATTAGGAATATAAACTAGTGAAAGTTACATAAACATAATGAACATTTGAAAGTACGTGGGTAATATATGCTTCGTTATATAAGGATGTATGTTGTACGCGAATACAGTTTTATTTTTGCAGAACGCTTAGGTAGAACGATTCTATGCTATACTTCAGAATT
This sequence comes from Cecropterus lyciades, assembly GCA_002930495.1. Classification (NCBI taxonomy): domain Eukaryota; kingdom Metazoa; phylum Arthropoda; class Insecta; order Lepidoptera; family Hesperiidae; genus Cecropterus; species Cecropterus lyciades. The sequence goes on along the minus strand of MOOZ01000561.1, from coordinate 828 downwards.
AGCTACATTATTTGCTAGTCGATTTAACTCGGTCCGTTGTCCCCTACCGGATGTCCCCTAGCGCGTGTGAGCTATAGCCTATAGTGAGCTATATACCTGTATCAATATTTACTGGATGTGCCCAACAAAGAGTAGTTAATTAAGTACAGTATTTATGTCAGTACATAATTCGTAATTACTGAAAAACCATAATATATTTTATTTATAATAAGGGTGGCAATCGAGCGTGCAGTCTACATGAAGGTAAGTGGCCACTGCCGCAAATGGACATCAACGAATGACATTGAAGTTTTACTTGAGGTCGATCATAGTGTTGCTGCCCCTGAGCACTAACTTGGAATGCCTCGTTCAACTTATCGCCTTACCACATCCTTCAAACCAGAACAAAGTAGCGCTTAACACGGTTGTACTGAGAGAGAAATAGGTGTGAAGGAGTCGAACCACAAAGGGTTGTATGATCTTCAATAATAAAAGCCCGAAAGGAGCAAATAAGAAGACTTGCATAATAACCACTTATATTCAATTTCGTATTTCACTAGAATCCGTTTTTAATTGGTTGAGCTTTGTCTCCTTCGTATTTCGGTTATCATACAAAGTAATAGAAATCTTGATTAGTTTTTGATTGTTCTGTGTAATCAATTCGAAAAGAACATAATTAACAGCCAAATGAAATTTTCATATAGGGCTATTAAGAAAGTTTTAATTAACATCACTTATTTGTTGTAGGTATATTTACCAATCTGACTGAGAAGAATCAAACTAACGAAATTAGGCTGAAATCTATACTAATATATAAAGCTGAAGAGTTTGTTTGTTTGTTTGTTTGTT
>MOOZ01000558.1:280609-291939 GCA_002930495.1 Cecropterus lyciades | reverse complement strand
TCCGTTTTTAAAATTATTGATACGATGTAATTTAGCTCATCGTTCTGTAATATAAGAGCCTATGCGCTCGCTAATTGGCTGGCGTGATAATATGATTATTTATTACACGATCGAGTGTGATGATACTCAATCGATAGACGAATCCCTGAATTAGTTAAGACAAACGAACAGGATAAGTTCTTAAAAACAAGCGTAACGTAGTATTAAAATACATACCGTATTATGTGGTGTTCGCAAATTCATGCAAAGCATACAATATCGAAAGATATACCAAATTAATTTAAGACGTTTTATAAATTTTGCGGTATTTTATAAACAAACTAGCAATTTCCCGCGATTTCACCTGCTCTTTAAAAATGTCTAATAACGTGAATGATCTGGTGAATCGAGAGTTTCTGTATGGGAGGGTTGAAATCAACACTTTGAAGGCTTCTTAAAACGATGGCCATACATAAGTCGAAATTCGACATAAAAGGTCCTGCTACTGCTGTTGTCCTGTTTAGAATGTTATCATCTTCCCCTCCTAAATGGTCTCGGTTGAACTTCGGTATATCATTTTTCCCTTGAAACAAAATGTTTAAATATTCATAATTTTTTTTAAATGAACTAATAAGCAGCTAAAATTAGTGTATGTAATACAAACTGAGCCAAATATGTCTTTACTTAGCAAAATTCCAACTGCATGTTTTTGCGGTTCGTATGAAGATAGGATATATGAATGATAGGATGCAAGTTTTACCTACACCGACCAGATCAGGAATGTTGAAATTGTGATTTTCGAACTATCGGTCTGGCCGTCTGTCAGTCTGTCCGGCTGTCCAATTTTTAAACGGTCAGACTGACAGCTTAAAGAATTTCACAGAGAATGTATTACTTTTACCGCTGTAAAACAAATACTAAGAACAGAATAAATTAAATTAAGGGAGCTTTAAAAAGCGGCAAAAAACCACGTTTGTTGTATGAAACAAACGTGCATTTTTTGCCGCTTTTTATAGATATAGACTCTTCGTGCGCGAGTCCGTCTCGCACTTGGTCAGTTGTTTTTTAGAACATTTTTATTAAAATTGATTTTTTAGTTTTAGGTGATCAAGTAATTTATTTGTTTATGTATGGGGTTTATTTTTTTTACTTGGACTTATTTTTTTGTATTCCTTTATTTACATTTTTGTACCTACATCTATCTGCATTTTATTGGTTTAGTATTTTTTTATTTAAAAGTAGATATATCTTAAATATCCTAATTAAAACGTCCATGACTCAAATTGTTTCAATATTCAAAATTAAAAACAAAACTCTATTACAGTCTACAATTTAGTTCGTTTATTTATTTATTTAATTATTTTTTTTGTGTTATTTTATGTTTTTTTTAGTGTTATTTTTTACATCCTTTTATTTAAATTTTATGTACATGGATGCTTTATTTATGAAAATGTTTACCTAAAAGTTTATCTGTAGACTATGTTAGCAGTGGTATTTGTAGATGGCAACAAAACATATTGATTTTCGGAAGATCCTACTCGAGATAAGGCGACGTATAATTGTCCACTTTTTTCTTAGGTCGATGCCAGCCACCGAGAAAGATTGTCCCTGGGATTTATTTATTTACAGGAAATTGTAACCTTTTAAAAGATTAAGGCAAATTCGTCGGTATCATCGATATCCGCGGAACATGTGCGAGTTGTCCGGCCGCGCGGCTGGTGATGGTTGTTACTACAATCATTGTCAGGTAGTTCCTTAGCCAAAAGTCTTCTTCCATTATATTAGGAGGGCTTAAATTTCTCAGTTGCACAATGGGAGTACCAAATTTTAATTTTAATTCGTGATATTAATGAGCGCAGGATTGAGGAAATTTAAAAATTCTTGCGGGTAGTGTACTGTATCTTCGCCATAACACACGCTGCCAATAGATTTGTAACATTTAAAATCACCAGTTACTTATTCCATAATAATTTTGTTTACCTCATTTACTGACTCTTTTCTCGGTGATACTATAGCTATCGAACAAAGCCAGGTTTACGCTACGACTGCTTTGCTTGGAGCTACACTGGTCGTTGCGCGACGGCGGCAGTGGTGTTTATTTTCTTAAATTTGTAATATTTACTGAATGGAATATCCGATTTTAAGTAATTCAAAAGTTATCTATATTTATATGAAATGATTTATTTGGCTAAGGATTAATACGAAGGCATGGTTATCATAGTCTGGTTTTTGTCAGCTTTTTATTAACTTTTAAAATGTAAAAAATGACATAACAACAATAATTGGACGTATACTATTGCGAGGTTTTCAATAAATATTGATGTGCTCTCTTATATTGTAGAACATTTTATTGTTCTATCATCTATAGTTTTCGCAGTGTACGCGACGAAAATAATTTTTAAGCACTTTTTGCACCTTGGTTCACATTACTGAAGTTTTAGCAAGGACCTCGTGCTAAAACTTCAGTACTATATATAATTACTACTTTATAGTAATAAATATAGTCTATGTTACTTTGGAATAATGTGATATTTTTATGGTGAAAGAATTTTTAAAATCAGTTCAGAATTTTTTGAGTTATTTTAATACAAAAATTAAAAAATACAAAGGTTTCCTCTTTATAATATTAGTATAGATAACTATTAAAGATAAAACTGGAGAAATGTATAATATTCGTCGATTTTATTATACTTAAGATATCTTTAAAAGTACCCATTAAATTATTGAAAAATACATATTTAAGTCACTCACAACCCTGAGAACATATTTTATCAATGTCAACTTTATTGTTTCACTAATTTGCAACAGATTGTCTGAGACGAACTGCCATCAGATTTACGAGTGATAATATCACTTGAGCGTCATTTTCACTTTCGGAACCTTGAAAAGCAATATGATAACTGTAATTTGTATGATTTTAGAACGCTAATTTGATCCGAATGAGAATTTAGAATATTGTGCATTTTTATGCTCTATTGTGCACGAAACATGCAGGTGAAAAAAATAATTGAATTCTTCTGAGTTTTCATTAAAATTCTTGGTGACCGTTTGGCAGCACTATACACTTTCATTTCAACCCCCGAGTCGAGTGACCACCTAATACTAATAACTTATTATGACGTCCATTTCCTTTCTTTAAATTTTTTTGTATTGATCGTCCAAAACGTCACATTTTCCATTATATGTTATTTCTTTTTTAATTTAGGTTACCCGCGACGTGCTACAAGTACGTACAGGAACAGGTTGAGAGGTTGTTGCCTTGTCTAGTGTAATTGATACTATAACGTTGAAAATATAGGTCTGGGGATACTATTAAAACCGGCCAAGTGCGAATCGAACTCGCGCACGAAGGGTTCCGTGCTATTGATGTGAAATATCTATAGGCGTACATAAACCTGATTGTTGACGTGGCGATCGCTACATCGTATTTATTTTAACGCCATCTGTTATTCATTTTCGGAACTATTGTTGTATACCATCCCATAGAAATACAGCATCTATGAAAATTTCAACAGTCTAGCTATCGCGGTTAATGAGGATAGCCTGGTGACAGACAAGCGGACAGACGGACCGACAGCGAAGTCTTATTAACAGGGTTCTGTTTTTACCTTTTGGACACGGAACCCTAAAAATGTATCGTGAATGGGGCATCGAGTGAAAATTCAATTTTAAATAAAAGCTCAAAGCCAAAAGGCTCTTGAATATAATGAACGCTATTTCAAACCTGTGCAATAAAATATGTTTTGTAGATCAAGGTAAGCTCATATAATATTTATTCCAACAAAATACCGATCCTGACCATGTGTAATTGGACGAATGTGTATTAGGATTGTTCAATTGTAATTCACTTTGATTTTTTAAAGATTTTAAGGAGAACATGGTTTAGAAGCTAATTGAAAAAATCTTGAAATTTTTTCACCAGATTATAATGGAATAATTTCGTGCTGGTTGCTGCAGGTGCATGTGATTCTATTCCTGAACTGAAATGGAACGTTATACACAATGTACTATTCCTGAAACTGGCATACAATCCTTTTTAAATTAAATCCGGTTTTACTATGTTGTAAATATATATACAGTCGTCCACGTGCCGACAGAATAAGAGTCGTCCACGTGCCGATACTCAAATCTGATTAAATATTTTGTCATATACATATATTAGCTGCATTTTAATGCAGACTGTTGAGATTAAAATGACGATATGACTTTTTGACCGTTTAAGCTTTGGGTCCTATCATGAATTCATTATCGTGAGTGCGATACAAAGACAGTTAAAAAATTGAAGCCAACACCTTTTCTTTAATATAAACATAGCAAAAGAATATGCAAACGATAAGCGGTCACTGCCGTTGATAATCTGTAATGGACCATACAGAGGATTAGAGTTCAACCTAAGTTGGAATGCCGTATAAGTTTATATTCATTTCCACACCCTTCAAATCTCAACATATAAGCTATTACACTGTTATTATTATATGGCACTACTAATATATGGCAGAAATAAATGCAGCAGCGGTTTCTCTGGAGGAGAACCACAAAGGGTTTTAGCAACTTGATATCCTTCTGCCTGCTATGTATGCTGCCTGCTCTTTATCGCAGTTTCTAACAATATTTATTCCTAACATACTATAACATTCGATTATTCGTTATGTATTCTTTATAATACAAATATTCATAAAAAACAACATAAATCGCTGGTGTAATGTTATTCTGATGCAGAAAGGTCCGCTTTTTTATAAGCCTTTATAACGAATTCATACTCTCTGACGTCGTTCGATTTGCCTCTAAATTTGAAATGAAGAAAAACCGTGAAAAGATATGAGCTACAAATTCAGACCCATGTCCTCTAAGCCACATGTCTGCCAGATTTATACGTATCTAAAAGAAAATGTCTTCGGTTGCGAACGCTTTTATTGAAATTGGCTGCATTACCATAATAATATTAGAGGGATTGGCAGCCATCGGCGAAGTGTAAAATCTTAGTATACTACCCGCTGTTATCTCCCCGAAATACTGTGTAATCTGCATACATTTCTCGTCGTGGCATTATGGTGAATTCGATTACCCAATCTTTTATATTTCGAGTTTTGTTACGTGCTATTTGGATATTGAATTTACTGTTTGAGTAACGAGTCGCTATATATTTCGTGTTTTATATGGACGCTGGGACTGGTCGGGTATGCCTCAGTGTTTTATTAGACAGAAGCACATAAATTAGGTGGGAAGCCGAGGGGGTCGTTTGCATCTTACATATGTCCTCGTCTCCCGAAAGCTAAGATGCTGTGTCGAAAATAGATGACTTGACCCAGTTGTCTCCGTGTAACTAGTTGGCGAATGCACTTGCTTGTCTACTTTGTAGGGAAATTTATATATTCTGGTTTATTGTGAAGCTAATAATAATACCATTAATAATAATAATAATAATACCATTAATAATAATACCATGCGTATTAAGTACTTAATGAACATGATAATAACAAACATTATTGTTTAGGAACTAAAATACGATAAATTATATATATGTATTATATATTATATATTCATAGCAAGTGACCACTGCCACCCATGGTTACCTGTAATCATCCCTAGATAAAATTAAAGTTGTACTTGATGATAGACACAGATGCGTTGCTATCCGTGAGAACTAAGTTTCGTGAGACTCGGACAAGTATGTCTCCCTTACCACTTCTCTTCAATTCAGAATACAGCAATGCTTACACACTGCTGTTATAGGGTAAAAAAAGTGTGTGTCAGCTCCGACGCACGACTGGAGTTTACTCCTTAAGTACGGTTGTCTAAACAGGCGCAATAAATTAAAATTAAAATAAGTTTCAATTGTTGTAAGCAGCGCCATCTATGCGTCGGATGAAAAAACTTGAAGTAAGTTTCAATTGCTGTAAACAGTGCCAACTATACGACGGATCAGAAAACTTGAAAAAGTATTCAATTGTTGAAAGCAGCGCCATCTATGCGACAGATGAAAAAGGGAAAGGTGCGCACAATACATAGTTGCGCATCAAAAACGTAACTCATTCGATCACTAGATTTTACTCCTCATATTTTTCTCTTACCGGGCGCCTTATATGAAAATCGATTCTTAAGGAGTAAACTCAAAATAGGATTAAGATTTTTCTGCGTGTGAGTTTTTTTCTTGTCAATGGTGCCTATCAAACTGGGAACCGTAATGTGAGACTGTATAAGTGTTAAAGTCGTCATTTCAGAATCAAAATTATGTGATAATTTTATTTTGTGTATTTATACATATATAAAGTGTTGGCATTCTGCATCATTAACGCTAGGTTTTACAAATATAAATATAATAAGGGACCTATAAATAAATCGTCCCCAGCTTTTTAATATTCGCATTCATGAATACGAACGAGATAAACCCGTTCTTATTAAAGGCCAAAATCACAATGGCGTAAAAACCCCAAACGTATTGTGCACGTATATCATATCGGTGTGGTTCACGTCACGCGTCCTCCAACCCGCCATTACTCATGGCCAACTGAAAGAGACCCCGGAAAAAAGAATAAACACAACTTACAAAGGAACAAATGGCAACACTTTACGTGTCTCACAACTTAAACGTCCTTGGAGAAATGGAATTCTAGATAATGTTTCTATTCGTCTCCGCTAAACGCGGTATTATATTTGCTTTCGGAAAAACGCGCCGTACATTATTTAGCTGCCGACGTGGAAAGCGCTGGATTAATGTTAAGTGCTTTTATAGAAGTTGCCACGAAACTTTCTAGATTAGATACGGGGGAGTATGGCGAGCAGTTTCCGTGAATAGCAGCAGAAATAAACACATAATATTCAACGACTTGTATGTATTATAAAAATGTATATCAATAATAATATATGTAATTTGGTTTGCGATCTTGTATCTACCTGGAAAAAGAAACGTAAAAGTAAAATTTTGATACAATAATGAAGAACAAAAAACATCAGATACTGAGTTCTAACTTGTATCTCCTCCAACGCTCCAATTGGAGTTACGCTCCAGGCCTCAATCAGTTTTAGGGAAAGACCTGTGTCTACCAGTAGGATTTAAAAAGGGTTGCAGACCGCAAGAATTCAGTCAAAGGAACACAATATAATGGTACCGTATTATGTTAGATATTTTCGTAACACCACAAAGCCTTTCCACCTACGTAAAAGACAAACATAGACGCATAAATAAGAGTTTCCGATAACATTTTGTACGTATGTAATAAAAATCAAACAGAAAAGAGAGAGGAGATTGCTTTCTTCGTTGATAATATGAAAAATAATAATGTATCGTTCATATAATTGTGAAGTTCATTTACAGAATTACTTAATATAAAAACACGGTCAAACAACAATACGAGAGGGAACAACCGGAGCGGACGTCAGATATCTTTTGTGTGAAACAAACCAATTTTGCAGTTGGAATAGAAGTTTTTGAAGGAGAACAGGAACATTGGAAGGCCGAGAGCTGCAAAGCTAAATTTGCACCGGAGTTGTCCGGTTGTCGACAAAGGAACAATGCCCGACCCGGATATTTGAAGGAAAGTAAGCAAGCAGAGTTTTTTGATGCCACTATGAGGCTAAACACGAGTTTGTTTAGTTGTTTATAATCTTTCTACATTTTCTACACACATCAATCATTTTATTAATTAAAGATCGATATCGCAAAATGCAGAAAATAAGATACGTCATTTAACCAAAGGTTTTTCAGAGACGTATGTTGTTAATGATAACAAGAATAAAAAACATAACGTAAGTGTAAAACAAGTCAATGTAAATTTACTCTAATAGACATACAGGGTGTTCGATTGCGATTTCGCAGCTTTTTATGGTGTATATATTTATCATTTTTTTTTTTTCGAAACGTTCGTAAGCTAAATTGTATGTTACCAAAATAGAAGACTTATAGACAAATAATAGGTCTCATTTCATGACTAAATTTGATATTATAGAAAAAAAACGTAATATGAAGTGTTTATTCAATAAAATTGCCAGCATTTCGTGTTAAATCTGATGGTAAGTGGTAACTGACTGATTTATCCATTACAGGATTAGACTCCCAATAGGAAAATGCAATATTTTTATTTTTGTTTTCATTTTAAAGAATTCCATGTAAAATAGGTCATAAACATATTAAAAAATTAAAACAATCTAATTTATCGTAAAAAATGCGGTGTTAAACGGACTGTTTAAATTTTCACGCCAAAACGGGCCCATAGTTCCGATTATGTCATTCCTGTCTGTCACTGGTCGTGCTTGCCGTCGTTGGCTGTCATAAATTGCAAATTTTCTCGACTTTCTTCTTATTTTTTTGTAATAATTTTAAATGGACTATCCATCAATATCAGGTGGTCAGAATAATACCCCTAAAATTCCGAAAAAAAGTCGTGTTGACTCATGTTTTGTAACAATGTGTCCATCTACTTCAATAAAGTTTCCAAATAAATTGTTTTTGACCCAAAACTGAGAAAAAAGTGGTTTCAAGCTGCAAAGAGGAATGACTATTATTCTCCAAAGACCATTATTCGATGCTGTGAACACCACTTTGACGTAAGTTGGCGAATACTTGTTATTACTGCTTGTACTGTACCTAAATATTTACAAAACTTCTCAATAACATATTTTTAATTCTACGAGCTAAAATGACTTCTATGTTTAGAAACCGCTGAATACAATGCAAACAACGTTTAAAAACTATGATTCATGCATACCGTAGTAATTTAGTCCCTTTCATTTCTACACTTGAAAACTCTGGACTCTCGACAAAAAAAGTTACTACCATGTCGACACTAACTCTTGGTAAATTCCTGGAGTCTGCTATCCAACTGCTATAAATCCAACTTCCATTTTTATTAAAAACGTAAATAATATTCACTGCTAATAATCAATTTTACACGCAAAATTAACCTCTAAAAAGTTGACATAGCAGGAGTGACGTTACTAAACGTTGATTGGTGTTTTGAAATGCGTTTCGTATTACGTAATTTTAATTCGTAATTATTGTTAAAAATCAACATAATACAAAATAAAAACGTTAAAGTAGTCCTTCTTTTATATTTTTTTAACATTTTAATCATAAAATTTTCATAAATATCATATTTTCATCTTCCCTATTGAAGTTGGCCATACATGCCTTAGAGGGCTCTTGAGACTTAAATTGGAACGCCTCGTAAAATTGTATTCTCATATTAAATGAGTGAGACTCTCTGATATATTAAATGAGTGAGACTGAACTCTTTTCTCAAAATAAAAATAACAAAAATAAGACCGAATTCCATGCCACAAAATTTAAAAATAAATCAAATATAGGTTGGTTTAGTACATAAGTATATAGTTCCGAAGTTGGCGCTTATCATATTTCGCTGGATCACCATGACGAAACTATAACCTACCAATATATAAGCGCCGACTTCATGAAATGAAAGAAAAGACATGAAATTGGTCTAGGAACACCTGAGTTATTCAAGATTTTAAGAAATCGTGTGTTTTGGTATTCACTTTATATGTTTTATTTTATACCTTTCACGACCCACGTGGCGGTGCAGTCACCGGTAAAACACACAGTGGCTTCTGGATTCGATCGTTAGTGAGACAGATATGTGAATGATTAGATTTCTGTTCTGAGTCTGGGTGTTTGTGTTTGTTTATAAAATAACATATTTCATAACGCTATATCTACAGTGTATATTTTTCAATAATGCCAGTATATCTAAATCCTGAACAAGAAGCAGTAAAATGCTGAAAAGATCCAATTTTGATAAAAACTTAAACTGGACAATTATATTTTCTAACGACCTATTTCCGTAACCTATATATTAAGATATTAATTATAGTTTCAAAATTTAAAGCATACAAGAAATATTCACGTTGTATTGATATGTAGCACTGTAATTAAGTTGTTAACAAACCCAACATTTTTGGACCAAAATATAACTGCCACAGTGCCTTTAATTACCTTTTAAAAGTAATCAAATTTAACTATATTTTTGACTCTAAAACTAATAGAATTAAAAACTGACATTATTCCAATGAACAAAATATTACATTATTAAGTGTGCGTTTGCGAACCTTTTACGTTTCACAAATATTTTAAAAAGCAAGCTGCGTTTCCAGAAACTCAAAGTAAATTGAACACTGATGGCTCCTTAAATATGCCGCTAACGATTAATTTCCTTGGAGATTATCGTTGAAGACGGATAAGAGACTTGTCATACTCTGTGACTTAAATACTCAATCTATTATCATTAGCTACTACTACAACTAACAATATTTCATAAGCAAAGGACGGAAGCGCGTAGAACTACGGACTCAACGGCAACGGCTTCATCGTCATATCTATGCAGTATTAAGTACCACTTGGTTCGGTAAGGAAGATGGATGTGTAAGCACTTTCGTTGTATATTTGTTTTATAATTTCCATAAAAAATATAGATTTTATTATTCGATATCTTTGTAATCTATTTTTTCTTCTTCAAATATAGTTACCGTATCATTTTATCTTACAATGGTAACATATAAGTTTTGTTCAGTGATTTCAATACGAAAACGTCGAACAGTTTCTTGTTTGAAAACATTATCTTTTAATTGCTTGATGAACATTCGCTTACGGTCAGACAATTTGGTTAATGTATCTAGGACTAATGGACTGTCATCTTATCGACATTTATATGAACGTCGGCAGGTGCCAACGGAATTTTTCCGTGTTTTATTTCAACAATGAAGCATTAAGACAGTCTTTGTTTAAGTGGATACAGAATTCGGCGTACATTTTATTTTTATAATTGATTATGAACTTTCTCTCGTGATTCTTTCATATACTAAAAATTTAAGTTGTGCGTGCCTATACATTTCAACAAATATTTTGAAGGGTTCAGCAAATATAATATTAGAAGTTTTTACGAATTTTTTTAAATGTATGTACCTATGGCTACCTGTAGGTATGTAGACTTTCTTGGAAAAAGTAATCGATTTTGATTTTATTCAAATCCAGCATCCTTGAATCGATTCTCGATTATATCGAGCATTAACAGATCGATCCTCGATTAATCGCGATATTTTCAAACATTCTCAATGTAATTAAAGAAATATCATTAAATCAATGAAGTTAACATCACACCTACGTATATTTTCCTGAAGGCAGAGGTTTGTAGCCTATCCGTGCTACTGGGAATTACAAAGTAAAAAATCCAATAACATTGTGTCCAACCGGCCGAATTACATGTTAGTTAGTAACACCTTTTGAGCCACAAATCGATCTTAAATCGATTATATTACTATAAAAAATCTATTATTTGATTTTAGATCGAAATGCCTAGCTACCTGTTTGTCTGTGTGTTTGAAATCGCATCAAAACATAA
>MOOZ01000558.1:248212-264395 GCA_002930495.1 Cecropterus lyciades | reverse complement strand
ATGTCTCAGTCATACCAATTGTCAACATCGTTCAATCAAATGAAATACAATAGATTGATAAAAATAACTGTAAACTAGTAGCTAACATTGTTAGAAATCAATGATTACTTGTTTTTTAATTACATATTTATTTAAAGTTATTTAAGAGGTTTCAGCAAATAAGTAATATAAAAATATTAAAACATATACAACAACAACATATATCGGAGCGGTCTATTTACTTTTTATTTGATGTTCATATCGTAATAATAATAAAAAGTCGTCCCTGATCCTCCCTCCCTTTTTATACACACAGGCGCCATTTTTTTTAAATTATATGTCATTATACGAAATGGAACGATTCTATTGATACGTTTGGGCTGTAGCGTGTGTCAAAGAAATTGACATACGTACAATCATACATACATATGATTATCTATGAAACTGTATAAAAACATTATCCTCCTCCTGACGCATTCGGGTAATAAATTAGAGTACTTCCTTTAACAAAGATGCCAATATAGAGATCAAACAAGTCGGTACTAGTATCATGGTTATTGTGAAACACGTCCCTAAANGTCGGTCTTGAAACAATCCAGATGGTGAGACAGGGCTACGTGCGTGGAATACCAAGTCTGGGATACTCCTTCCTTACGATTAAAATGAACAATATAATTTTAAAACAAAAATTACATTTTCACTTTGAACTAACGCGTTTAATGAGTTTTTCCTAGAAATCCGACAAAGTCTAACTGTAAGTCGATTATAAACGCTTTCTACACTCATAGGCCCACAGTAGGATTGTCTCCTCTCGTGGGTGCCATGGACACACAAAGGCGAATACATAAACACCCAGACCCAGAACAGAAATCTAAACTTATCATTCAGATATCTGTTTGCCCGGGGATCGAACCCGGAACTCAATGCGTGTCAGACCGGTACGGTGACCGCTCCGCCACTATAATTTGTAAGTCTAGTTCGTCGTATTTTTAACATTTAACCGAGTAATAGGTCTATTTTATTTATCAGGTTAGATTTGTAATCATCGCCGACATATACGGAAGTCTGAGTATAAAATTTAAAATTGGAAAAAGAATCCGCATACCTGCATTTTTCTAATCTATCACCGTATGTCTATTAATTTAATATATACCTAACAATAGAATGAAACGAGTTACGTTTAGTAGTATAAAGACATTCTCAAAATAATAACTCAAGGGTAAGTAGTGGCTTAAGAGATAGAACTGGGAATATATTTAAAAAATAATTATACTTGGATAAAAAAACCGGATGTATGGACGAACATCATCGGAATTTTTAAAAACAGTAGGTAAAGAAGTTATACAGAAAAATCTTGTTTTGTTAAAACGAATGATACTAACCCCAAATAGATTCCAAAAATAAAATTTCCAATAAATAAAGCTAACAAAGTTCTTTGAATAACGGTGGTCGAAAGGAATACAGTTACCGTTGAAATAATAAAACTACATAATATTTTATTTATTATTCTTTGGTTAAGTAATACATAGACTACTTAACAATTGTATTACAACTAGCAGTACCTGCGACTTCGATTGCGTAGGCTATAATATAGTCCATCCATCCAGGAGAATTTTGATATGCACTGCTGGGACATGCTGCTGGACATAGGCATCCGCGCCCAGCATGAAAGTTGGTGACCACAGTTAGTTCTACACACAAAGACATAGGAAGTGTCAAAACCTATTTTACATCCAAGGGAAATATTTTTTTTAATTTAAAAATATTGAGTATCATTTCTAACCAAAAACCTAAATCAAAATTTTTACGCTTTTTCAAAACTTGCGATACAGATTTCCGCTCCTTGATATATTCGTGCATGGATATATACATCAAGGATACCCTTGAGTTATGGGAGTGATAGAGGGTTCCAGACTCTTAACTTTCCTAAATGGGGAGGCCATGGACAAGAGTAGAACTCTTTGTTAGAGATACGCACAAGAACAAAACGCGCGCGTTCTCGAGACCTATAAAAACACGACGGTGAAAGCTTCTGTACACACCGCCTTTGTTCATGGAAATTGGGGGAGGAGGACATGGTTTATCGTAGGAGAGGGAGAATTTATCTACCTTTGAAGCCCTACTCTCCGATATGATGATGCAGATATGAAGATTAGTCGTTATTTTCTCTTCCCGCTCCGCTGATTCTGTCTGTGACTTAGACCCTTGAAACACCTTTTTAACTCGTACAGGGTTCCCTAAAATTCCTCTAGAGTTCCCTAAAATCCTTTCTTAGTCCTCGTCTCGCTCATAAGAAACATTCATATCAGGATAGATAGCATGAGCAGTAATAGCATAAAGATTGAAACTCGCCCTCTCAATCAGAAAATATGACGTTTGTTTCCCAGACACGTACCTCTGATTTTTTTAACATAATTTGCATATTAAAAATTAATTATAACTTCTTTACGGGGAAGATAAACATTGTTCTCAAATGTGTGTCAATCTATCTATCAGCTTTTGTAAGTCCACTGCTGGATACAGGCCTCCCCTAATCGTCGCCACTCCGACCGGTCCTGACCCATCTAAAACCAGCGGTCACCCGCCGTCTTTTTCAAGTCCATTCGAGGACTATTCTACCTCATCGGTTATCTGTCTTACGAATGATGATATAGCTTGCCCATTGCCACTTTAGTTTACTAATTCTGAGAGCTATCTCGGTAACCTTAGTTTTCCTACGGATTACATCGTTACAAATCCTGTCTCGTTAGGAAATCCCAAGCATAGCTCACTGACTGACTTTACTTTTTAGCAATCCAGTAGTGATTCCGTCTTCACCGGGTGCTCGATCGCTCGGGCTAATCAAATCTCGTATAGGCTAACGTCCGGAATATTTTCGGTATAGTGTCGGGTTACCGTGGCTCGCTTGTCATTGACCATTTAGAGGACCACGCGAAGGGATATAACTGCCCGTAAAACTTCTCAATTTTTCTCAGAACTTCGGGTCTCGCGGAAACTGTGGTGCCAACATCCGTCTTCAGCTTCGTCAATCAGCTTTGACAAAAAAAAAAAAAACAAAATGCAATGCGCATATCTCTTGTGAACACTTTGGAGCCTTTATTTTGCTCTATTTGCTCTTTAATTTGCGAGTTGCATTTAAGAGACGTACGTTATGTCGCATCCTGTTAGAGTTCATGCGCATATGAGTCGCCTAAACTTTGACAATGAAGCTAGATACTGCACACACATTCCCTGCCGCTCGGCCATCATTTTGAGAGTTTGGGTTGAGAGTTTTCGAGTACCTGTACTGGAGGGGGTCTTATAGTACTTCGACCCCACCTCAACATCAAAACAATTTTCTACGCATTCCAGGCGATTGCTTAGCTCAAGTTGAAAGTCTTTAGAGCTCTAGATTTAACATGGACGAAGTAATGACTTCATAAGGCGGGACCGTTCCAGCTTAATATTGATATTTAACGTGCCGCTAACCATCCGGTGATCGCTTCCGATCTTAAACCTATTGATCACAGAGACATTGTTTAATATGTGCCGCATGTCTGCCAGTACGAAGTCAATCTCAATTTTGGTGGTACCATTGGGACTTATTCAGGTCCAGTTTCTTTGAGGCTTCTTCTTTAAAAAGGAGTTCATCATGTAGAATCCCTTTTTTCCAAGAAGTTAGCCAGTAAATGGCCTCGATGGTTCTGACGACCAATGCCAAAGGGCTCCCACCTTCAAGTCATCATCACATCGAATGCCCAGCTTTGCGTTGAAGTCCCTCATCACAACCGTGAAGTACGATTTTGATATATACCCTCAACCTAGTCATCAGAGTGCGTCGATGTCGGCGCACATACCTGTATAACCTTCAGCGAGTACAAATGTTTAAGTATGTATTAAGTCTACCAATTCGCACTTTGCCAGATCGCTGAATTATGGTCTAATACTATTTCATTCTGAGAAAAGACCCGTGCCCACCAGTGGGACAATAATGTGTGGACGATATATCAAGATTTAAGCGAATTATTTACAAAATGTCTTATTTCTAAAACAAACGTCCATCCCTTATTAAAATCCCTTAATGGCGAATAGACATCTCATTATATGGTGAAAAAGATTTTCCATTATATCACACGACAAAGGAAAATACTAAGTTTCATTGAGCTTGAATTGAAATTGACGGCCTTCCTAACAAACTTGCTACCCCTAAATAGTGTTTTAGAAAATTAAACATTAAGGGAGTGCCCTCAATGGTTAATTTTCCAAAGACATTAATGTAAATCTTCCATTATATCAAACCAGAAAACAAATACTATACTTCATTCTTTGCAACCAAATTCTCAGACGCCAAAACTAACTTTCTACCTTTATATACCCTCTTAGGGGTTGATATTACAAAAACAGTGAAAAAGATGTTCCATTATATCAAACCGTTATATCAAGCCTTCTTAACAAACTTGCAACCCCTAATTCACCCTTTAATTTAATTCAAGTTTCAATGATCTTGCATCAAAATTGACGGACTTTCATACAAACCTTCATCCCCTATTTAACTCCTTTAGGGGTGGAATATCAAAAAATCCGTTCTTAGCTGACATCTACGTCATAAAAGAAACCTGTAGTCAAAATTTCATGTTTCTTTCTTCAGCAGTTTAGGCTCTGCGATATTTAGTCAGTACGTGTATGAGCATCCTTTCGCTTTTATATATATAATATAGATCAGAGATGTACCAGGCTGGAGCTCGATTTTCCATGAAAAAATATCATGGTATAAAAAAAAATGTGTAAAAACAATTAAAGTATATAAATGTAATAGATAAACTGATTATAGGGAAAAAAGACAATCTCGCTGAGCTTTAGAGAAAAAATACTGTAGGAGATAACTTTTAAGTTTCTCTGTTGACCTATTTAAATATATACATTTAAGTGTATTTATATGTTTTAGATACAAATTTAAAATTTTGTATTGTAGCGGCGCGATACCTGCAGTAATATGAGCTCGCGCCTCACATGTAATGCTGAGCACGCAACGCAAGCAGCGAATAACAAAGGAGTACGTCATACGCGTCATACTGACACTGGCCAGTCGGAGGACGCAGCCTCGAACACACTATCAGAGTTTGATAGAATCTCAGCATTTATAGAAATGGTCCGAAGTTAACATAGACCGCGGTCCCAGGCAGTGGCATCGCCTGGCGGGAGATCTCCCCTTTTCCTCCACAGTATCAAGGTACATATGCATAATGTATATATATGTATACTCATTAATAGGTAGAAATAAAGTCAAAGAGAAAAGTAGTATTTTTTATTTAAGTTCAGTATATTATCTGTGGCCCGTAGCGTGTTTCAATGCAAGATGGCCTCCGTACGTGCGTCGAATTACTAGAACACGAATTTCGTTTCAACGGTTTTAGATCGCGCTGTATTCAGTTCAAGTGAGCATTGAAAATAACGGCTCCATATGGATATGGATTCAATTTATTAATACAATGATGCTGGAAGTTTAAGTGAAACTGGTGTATATGGGTTGAAATCTTAAATAAAGGACAGAAACTTCAGTACTAAGGACGAAAGTGCCACAGCTGGGAAAAATGTCTTATCACGATTGGTAACCTGGAGATATGCCACATTATTCTTAATGGGATAAGTGAAAGAAGAACCTGTTCACTTTTTGAGCTTGAGCTTACGCATATTGTTTGCTGCAACCAACGCCCTATCATTACGCTCATTTACTTCTCATTGTTTAAGCTTTGACTTTTATCTCCAAAAATATATAGATACAAAACAACATATAATAAAGTGACCTGCGAACCGTGACCCATCACGCGACGATCAACGTTCAGCGTGACACAGTTATGCAATGAGCGCCAGCCACGCGACGGATTTGCTTCCATCAATGTAATTGAGTCTGTGCATTAAAATAACTGTTATTGCGATCAAAGATACTGAATACCTTTACGACGGAGATCGATCTGAGCTTGTAATTGTAACATTATTTTGTAACCAGGGGACTCAGGAGACGGCATCCATATAAATCTCCAGAGTACTCGTTTGTATCACATATAGTAACTCACACCCATTTATTGTTAGTTATTTGTTAAAAGTCTCTGCACTAACTTAAATCATGTATTTGAATATTTTTCAGGAATACATCCCAATGGTTAAAATAAGACCCCATTACTTAGCTTCCTCTGTCTGTCCATCTGTTATAACACTATCTCTTCAACATTAAAAGACACTTAATTTTTTAAAGTGTAGTACTAGAAATTCTAGAAGTTTAAAAAAATAAAGATGGTAGACCTCTCTAGGGTTAGGCCACTTTAACAATTTACATTTAAAGAAGTGGTAACGCGTTGGATTGCAATAAATTTTCACTCAACATTTGTTTGTTTCTCAAATCTTGCCGACGAATTTCGTTTGCGAGATCTCGTTTCTAGATCGCAAACGAAATTGGGATATACAAGAAGCAAAATTGTGATATTTGATCCACTCGAGAACGATGTAGAACACTTCTAGCAATAAAATTATTAAACGCTGTTATATCGTCATTTTACTACTTTGCTATTTTTTAAATACAGAACATACTTGCATTTTCGATTTATCTTCTGAACCATAATAATGACATGACATTTAAATTTGACAATGCATATACTTCTTTAGCTGCAATTATTTAAAAATGGTATATAATTCAATCATTATTTTTCCATACAAAACGTTCCTTACAAGCGTTATATGTACGTTTGCCAGGCATCACCTCTATAGGTACATGACTAAAATGATTTTTTTTTAATTATTAATTTTAATAAATGTAAGAAATAATAAGTTTCAGAGTATATTTTTACCCGACTGTGTCAGAACGAGGATAAAGTTTTTCGAACGTATGTATGTTTTTTTTAATGAGGGGATAAATACAGTTACGTACCATAGGGTCAAGATGTTTGCGACCCCGTATGTATGGCTTGGTCTGATAGCGACCTGTATCGACTAAAAAACCGCCTCGCTCGTCTCTTCCTTCCTTTTTCCCCGTGGAATTACCGTTAAATATTTCTTCACGGGGAAAGGAATTAGCCAGTAGCTATTTTCGTCTACGACTTCGCTGCTACTCATTGCAGCTTTTGCTCTTTTTTGGATACGTAGTTCCTTGAGGACTTCCGTCGCATAGGAGTTGGTTGCGTCCCACGCCTCCTTTGATTGTACTCGTATCATTGCAAAGAATACATTTTTCGGCTGGATCCTTCACTTTAGTGATGTTTCCTACCTTATCTTTGCCTCTTCAAATCGGGGACATACAAAGAATACGTGCTCCGTTTTTGTTACTATCTGTGTGGATAGGGTATTCTCATCTTCATATCATGATTATCATGTCTGAACCGATACAAGTATTCCCGGAAATATCTGTGATCTGAGCCCATCTGGGTTAGGTAATAGTTCAGATCTCCAGGTTTGCGGTTGGTCCACTTCAGTTATGAGCCTGTAAGTCCATCTTGCTTTGCTTGATGCGTCCCAGCGTACCTGCCAGTGGCCTATACTACTTTTCAGCAAATGAGCATGCAGCCCACCTGATGATAAGTGGCTACTGCCGCCCTGTATCTGTAATCAATACATCTGTAATCAATACTAGGTAATATCAAATCTCACCTATGGTTAACCACAGGTGCGTTGCTGCCCCTGAGGACTAAGATGGAATGCCTCGGAAAAGTATGTCTCCCTTACCACACCCTTCAGACCAGAACACAACAAGCGCATAATACTGTTGTTATTAGGCAGAAATAGGTGTGGCGGTGGTGCTTCCGGAGTCGAACCACAAAGAGTTCTACCACCTTCAACCTCACTCAGCTGGTGTAAAGTCAGAGTTCTCTTTTCGGAGCGAAGGGAGCGAGCGTATTGTATGTATGTTTGTAACGACCCGCTTGACGTAGTGGTCACCATATCGGTCTGACACGGGGTGGGTTCGGGTTCGATCCCCGGCTAGATGGGCATTTGAATGATGTTTGTTTGTGTATTCGTCTTTGAGTGACCATGGTACCCACGACACAGGAATAACTCCTACTATGAGTGTACAAAGTGTTTTTTTGGATGTATGTATGTATGCCCATTTCTTTGGCACGCGCAACAGTGCAAACGGCTTGACTGATTGTGACGTATTATTTATTATATTATTTATTTATTTATTTATTCACGTAAAAGTTTTCATTTACAACATATAATTGGGTGTAAACATAAACTCCTTCGAGTATGATTAGAATCATCCTTCGAGTATGATTAGAATCATCTCAGTTTGGAGAGTAATATAGGCTGTATAATTAAAAAAAAGGCACTTTCAAATCGGGGAAAATGAGGGAGGTGGTGAAGGGACGACTTTTTTAATATCACAACAATATGGATATTAAATGAAAGCTAATAAATAGATCATTCTAAAATTATGTTTATTATACCACTTTACTTATATGCGTTACTACTAAGATTATATGCGTCTAAAGCTTTTTAAGGATGTGTTATCGCGAGTGGTCCTGTCTCGTAAAATTCTAATCTAAATAAGTTCAATTATTTCCAATATCAGTTCGTACAGTCTGGCAGACAAGAATTTTAAAAGTAGGTTTTAAATTTTTATTTAAGTAGTAGTAAAATAGAATAAAGCGAACGACTATGAATAACGGTCGAAAATAGACAAACGAAATCTAAATTTATAATAGTAAATTCACAAGTACAGATATTTGAAGCTAGTTCAAGTAATTTATTCTGTAATATTCTCATTTTACGATTTAAATTTATGATATCACAGGTTTTCGCTCTTCTAAAACTAAATCTATGTTTTTCATAAATAGCCACATAGTTATACCTTAAGATACATAAATTGTACTCGGTTATTACCCACCGTTGTTTGATCTATGCTAAACGTAATCATTCATACAAAACAACAATTGTTTTGAATTTCACAAGCTAACTTTCGAATAACAATTCAAAATTTAGCAACACAATGCTGACAAATTTATTACAGCGTGATTATTCTGATATTCGGCGACGATACGACGACAATGTTCCGCCGCAAATCATTTCGCGATCTAGACCGAGGCTGGGTTTATTGCGATGGAACATGCGAACGGTGGAATATAATTATGTTTCCCTGAAAGCAAAGTGTGAATAAAACGAATTATCAATAATTTATGTAATCTTAATAAATGTTAGTAACGCAAATTTAAGCGAGTTAAAAGATACTTTAATACTCGCATAGGGTCGATTAGAGAATGATTATACTAACCAGCAAAAGTGAATGTGATTTTAAAGAAGTAGTCAAATATGCTTCTCTTTTGAAAATTTTTAAGTTACTCTAAGCAGAGTTAGATTAAAAGTTGAGGTCAATTACAAACTCCTTATGATGAAATTATTACATCTCAAAATTATAAGAGCAAGGGGAATGAGAGCGAGAGAGAGAAACATGAATTATGAGGAGTCAGTTTTAAAAATTTACAATACATACAATACAATAAACTGTAAAATAATATACTTTAAATAAATAATAAAATAACTATTCTATAATCGTATAAATTGTATGAATTTTAAAACATAAAATCAAATAACAATATGATAAATGGTTTTAAAAAGAAAGACAATCAACACAATTAACGTAAGTTTCTCAAAGATCTTAATTGCGCGGAGAGAATCTCGACCGAGCCGCAAATGTTTAAAAGTGCCTGACAAAACAATTTACAATCGAAAGATTATTTCTCCCGCTATATAGCTTAACAAACATTGGAGAAAACGTTTAATGAAATCTGCATAAGTCCTCCGGCGTACAACATAGCTGGAAAGACGCATTTTGCATTTGAACTGTTGCCATGGGCAATAAAAAATATAAGAGTAATGAAATAGAATAAAGCGAGCGACAAACGAAGTCTGAATTTATAATAGGAACAAAAAATAATAGGCGAGCTCTGCTCTTTCTGAGGATTAAGTAAAAACAGGGTCTCTTGTAAACCGATAATATACCACTAATATACATATTCTACAAATTCTTTTGTTCGTTACCTTTTGTATTTTTGTAATTATATTCAAATACTTTAGTACGACTAGTAACTCAATTTTTTTTGCGTTTTTCATACTAAATCATCATCATCATCATAACGAAATGCTTCTGTATGACTTAGACACGAAGCACTTTAAGGTTCTCAATGAACCGGCGATTCACCACAAACACGTAATTGAATTTTATTACGGAAAAAAGTTGACCAAGAAACCAATAGAACGAAGCACTGTACAGAATTTTATTGCCACGGGCAATAAGAAAGTATGAAAAAGGGCGTAATGTAAAGGAAGCGGGCGACAAACGCGGCACGGAATGCAATCAACATCTCATTAGCGGAGTCCTTAATTCCCTTGTCTCCAGAGCCTCCCTGATTTCTTGGATAAACCGTTTTTTACAATTTCCTCACAGCTCCCCTGTTCCTATCTCGCGAATATCAGCGATATCCGATCGGTGATTATGTTAAAAAATTGAGCGAATTTCGTTTCCATTCGATAGACGGAAGATTGTCAGAAGACGGAAAAGTTTAATGAGCTCGTGGAATGAAACGGTCTCGAGGTACGTTTGAGCTAGATCATTTACGTGTCTCATTTAAAGCTAAAATATTTCATAATCGACTTCCTTTTTATTACCAAGTTATAAACTATGTTACTTATGTCTTAATTATTACTTAATTCATATATATACTCGTACGATCATAGCTACCAAAATCGGTGTTATTTGCGATCGCATTACCTCATAAAATAGGCATAATATTAGTTTTAATATCATTAAAATACTTTTAAGAAAATACGGATCATCATAATTTTACTAACGGTACAAAAAACTATTCGTGTTAAATAGCGTGGGACGCATTGTTAAAGTGAAAAGGTTTGAGTACCACTCAAATCTATTATTAGTACGATAGGTAAAATACAATTAATCACAAACGATAAACACTCTGTTTTACAAGTAAAATGAATGTATCCTACACGTAAGTTATTAATTTTAGGTTAAAAAAGCGAATATACTACTACTGAATAGACTACTAAGTTACAGAGAAGTAAAAAATAAATGCCCACTTCCTATGTATGCACTAAACCAACATTTATTTAAATTATTTTTTACTTTTTTTGTGACTTAGAAGTCGATTGTATTATTTATTAAAATAAACACGCTTTTTTGTGATGATGATGATTATCAATAAATTTTAGTTAGTGGATACAAACGTAAAAACATAAACTGACTAACTTTATGATTATAAATACAAACGTTAATTTAACTTTCAATATAAATCTAAAATTTAACCTAAACCTTAAGCCAATCCATAGCTTACCACCCCTTTAAAGTTTATATGAACTGGGCTCGCCTCCTCGCCACCTCGCTTAGGTTTATGTTTTCTTTTATATGCCAACCTAACCAATCTATATATATAAGAGATTTCCACCTATGTATTGACTCATCACGATAGCTCTGGAACCATAAGACTTGAAATTTGGTAGAAATATTCCTTTCAGCGAGCAGAGGTCACCTAAGAACGGATTTTCTGATATTCTACCCCTAAAAGGGTTTAATAGGGGATGAATGTTTGTATGAAAATCCGTCAATTTTGATGCAAGCACAATGAAACTCAGTACGTAGCTTTGTGGTTTGATATAATGAATTATCAATTTCACCATTTTTGAAAAATAAACCCCTAAGAGGGTTAAATAGGGGTTGACAATTTTTTAGGAGATTAGATAGAGAGATAGAACTTGATATTTAGCTTCGTGGTTGGTTAAAACGAGACACCTATTTCACCGTTTTACGAAAATCAACCCTTAAGAGGGTTAAAAGGGGGACGAAATTTTTTAGAATGTTCGCATATATGGATGCAAGGTCAATGAAACTTAGTATTTAGCTTTATAGTTTGACAAAATCAGAATATCCAGTTCACCGTTCAAGGTAAGTTTCATAAATCAATTACAAAGAGGGTGTAAAAGGGATATCCAGTTTGTTTGTTAGTCTGTTTTGATGCAAGCAATATGAAACTTAGTATTCGAATTCTTGGATTGGTACAGTGGAACATCTTTTTTTTAGAATATTTATCCCTTAGGTGACAAATAAGGGTTGAAAGTTTGTTTGGACTTCCACTGGTTCCACTTCCAAAAAACCAACTCCTAATCTAATTAGGATTAGGTTCTATTGATAGAAGTAATGTAAATAGGCGAGGCAAGGTCTTATAAATGATTTTCTGGAAACTTCACCCTGTACCAAAACCATCCAGCCATCCATCCATCCATCGTCTGGGATTTTAAGGGTCCAAGTCCAAGGAGCGGGAGAAAAAGATAACAGCTAATCTCCCTCATCAAAAACGACTGATACAAGAACTCCAGTTCCAGGTCAGAGGAGGTAATCTTATAAAAGGTCCAATGCCAGACAGATTGCGGTTGAAAGCAAGTGTGTCCATGCCGCCTCATGACAAAACCTCTATTAGAAGGTCTATATCCAGTAGTGGAACTCAAAAGTTAAAAGGATTATATTACATTCTGCGCGAACGATTTCGCGAGCACTGCTAGTCCTATATAAATCGCTACAGTTGAGGAGTTGACGGTCAAAATTTTCGTTTTATATCTCTGCTTAATAAGCTTATTACATATTATCTGTACGAATCAAATGGCTCACTTCTATGGTTTAGACTAGCTACTGCTAGTCTACTCGATCTTAATAGATCGAGGAGATGAAGGTCAAATTTTTATTGTTGGGCAGGGTTATCATTCAAAATCTACTGAAATTCTCAAATAGAATTAAAAATATTTTGGTAAAAAAGTAAATTTAAATATTTAGAAGGAAGTTAAGATTGAAAAGGTAAAGAAAAGTTCAGAGTCAAGTTAAAAAGTAAACTAAATGAAAATACTTACATGTTTTTTTTAAATTTTATTATATAAAACTGTAATTGTGACTATAATAGCAGGACAATAAAGACGATGAGAAGTAATTTAATGAGTTGACCCGTTAATTGGTGAACAGCTGCTTCCTACAGCCAATGTTTAAATTAACTGCCTTTCGCTCCACGCTTTAGCAATATTTCTATTTTTGCTTTATGGATTTAGAAAGCTTCGTATTCGATTCTTTTAAATTTAAAGCGCAATTAACTCCGATCCAGGCTTCTGTATTAATTTGCGAAGACAAATGACTTTGCTCTCAAACAAATGAATTTTATAAATGGTTTCTAATGAAAGATGATGTTTTATTTGACGTTATCCTTAAAATTTCGTAGCTTATAGTTTTTTGCCACGTAAAATTTTAGCTTTTAAAACAAAACTGTACCTTGTATTTAATAAGAGAGTGTTACTGATAATTAATAAGTCTTAGGCACAATTATACAATTTCTCTAAATCTACAAGCATAACTGTATACATGCAAAAAAAAGTTCTCCGTGTCTTGTCATAACTTTAACATTTGATATTTATTTCACTGACGGTGGTACTAACTAGAGGAAGTATTACAAATATGTTTGAAATTTTAAAATATTTTCTAATGCGGGTGAAACGATTATGGTATTCCAAAATATACATATTTGAACCTTCATAAGGCATTAGTCCACCCTAAAGGCAATTTTTTTTTTCAGAAATATTACAAAATAAACTGTGATTACATGTGTATTGTAATATATACATATATCAGTATTTACTTACAATATTTTTAAATTTCCAAGTGCGCAGGTAGCTGTTCAGGTCCACAACCGGACTAACAGTTCATATCGCATCTAAATATTTTCTTAATCTAATCTTGACATAAGGAGACATTTTTTTCGATTATATACACATAACTGCTATAGAAGTCTGTAGGATTTATGTCATATATTGATTTTTGTCCGAATAGTGTACTTTTAAAGTGAAAAGTAGTGTAAAATCGCCTATCAACAATTATCTTTAGATAAGAAGATCTTTTTTATATGAACTATGCAAAATAAATTTAAAAAACTACGTACTTTCACACAACAACTACAAATAATGTTCAAAATTTGAAATTAAACCGTTGGAAAATATTTGTGTCCTTAGTTCGGACTATTTTAAAAAATGCAGATTTGCCTGCTCAAGTCCCCTAAAACGTTTACCTTTCCTCTAGCTTCCTTCGGACCAGACGGCCGTTTACTGAAATTTGAAAACCAAGTACATTGAAATTTTTCCGGCATTGCCTTTTGGGACATCATTTTTTTGAATCTAAAAGACCATTTATAATTTAAATAAAAACAGATTTTTCGAAAATTCTAGGGTGGATGGCCTAACGCCAAAACATTACTTTTGCAGCACGGACAGGTAATTTTTATTATATAAATTGCTTTATTAACTTAGCATGTATTATTAATAATTGATATTATAGTATTTGTTCCTAAGGACATACAGTCTTTATTTTAAGCAATAATAATGCTGAAATAGGATTTACTTTTTACCAAGCTATTGAGTAGCGTGCTGGAATACGCTTAAGAAATTCCCGTTAGTTGTGGGGAGAAATCAAGGGATGTTTGTGAATAAATGTGAT
The DNA here is from genome assembly GCA_002930495.1 of Cecropterus lyciades. Taxonomy (NCBI): domain Eukaryota; kingdom Metazoa; phylum Arthropoda; class Insecta; order Lepidoptera; family Hesperiidae; genus Cecropterus; species Cecropterus lyciades. The sequence goes on along the minus strand of MOOZ01000558.1, from coordinate 249,913 downwards.
AATTGTGAATATTATAAAAAAGTGTATCACATACTAAAAATGTATATTTAATATTTATATAAACAGGGACGGTGGTAGAATTCCTTGTGGTTCGACTCCGGAAGCACCACCGCCACACCTATTTCTGCCTAATAACAGCAATGTCATGCGCTATTGTGTTCTGATCTGAAGGGTGTGGTAAGGGAGACATACTTTTCCGAGGCATTCCATCTTAGTCTTCAGGGGTAGCAACGCATCTGTGGCTAACCTTAGGTGAGACTTTGATCTTACCTAGGGTTGATAACAGATGTCCGTGGGCGGCAGTAGCCACGTTCCGCTTGCTACGTCCTGGCAATAAAAAAAAAATGTCATAAATTGCCAATTACCGGTATAAAATCACAGTGTCACGAAATATATTTTGGTAATATTGTACTGAATTATCTATTTATATTAAAACGTGAAACGAAAATTTCCGATCCCTTTTAAGAATACTGCGCACACGTGGTAATGTGAGAATTGGGATGGCAATTAAACTTCACGTAAAGAAATAGAACGCCGATGGCTTCTAATCATGGGTACGGTGATGACAATGTCAGTAAGCGTATTGTCATGAGCGATCATCCCACAAAGGTCACAGCATTCGGCGTTCTTAAAATTTAAATTTTATGTTTGGTATTAATGAACCTAGAATTTTTCGAAAATAATGATTTGATCGTAGTTACTAAGACGCGTCTGCTTGCGACAGAAGTGACCTAAGTATAAGTATATGATACAGCCTTTTCCTACGTTAATTCTCATTATAGCCTCCTACGACATCCACAGGAAATGAGAGGGTGTTGCTCGTAAGCTAATACATATCATAGAGGAAAAACGAAATAATATTTAGAAAATGAAAAGAGAAGTCACAGGAAACCTAATTAACGCGAGTGATATAGCGTATTTTTAAAGTTGAAAGTAGTGTAATATTAGCTTAGCTACAATTATTTTTATTTTATTCTTTCAATTCTTTTGTTGTAGTTGTGTATGCAAAATAAAAAAAAATATGTTTTATGTCGGTCAATAATGACCAGAATAAGATGTAGGTGAGTTTATTCTGCTAGGTATTGTAAAGTAGTTTTGTAATGGAACTCTGGTGTACCGGAGTTGAGTGTAGAACTATATTTGCTCGAGATAGCTTAAGTACGTGTTGCGTGGTAAGCGAATCTTCAGTTTACGCTTTTAAGGCTCATAGGCTCTCACTGGGATTTTCGGTTTAAAGCGTATCATGGACACTGATTGCAGACCGCTACGGTGACCTACTAAAATCATAAAATAGCTAAATTATTAAAAATACTTATCCTTACTAAGCTGTTATACTTAAGCGATTGACTACTATTGATAAATATTTAAAAATGTAATGTTAAAGGAGTATTTTTATTAAGAATTAGCTGAGCTCCGCGGTTATTCCCGCGTTTAAAAAATGTAACTTGACATACACGTCAAGTATAGTTACATATACGTGGGCGTAGAGCACGCGCGGTTTTAATTTTTTATGCGGAACCCTTATCACATTTATTAAATTTTATACATTTTCTAAAATAGAAGCCTAAGCCTAAGTTATGTCTTATGACATCAGCTATCCAACAGTGAAAGTTCCATCTAAAACGGGCCCGTAGTTTCAGAGATTACCCAGAAGAAACAGACAGACAGACAGACAAAAATTTTAGTAATTGATGTTTTTAT
>MOOZ01000558.1:235096-245824 GCA_002930495.1 Cecropterus lyciades | reverse complement strand
TGATTGACGATAACTGTGCGGAAAATCGTTGTACAGGCATTTTGACTATGCCAAATTAAATGGCATAAAATTTTCTAACACAGTTTTTGAGTGAAATGATGAAAAAAAATTTTCAGACCGTAGACCTTTTTTTAGACGGGAATAAATTTGAAAAAAAAAATCTTGGTAGTTCGTATCTCAGTTAATACCTCAGAATTTCTCCAGATCCAAAAATGATAAAAGAAATCCATGGTCATACCTAAATACTAGGTACTTTGAGCTACAATTAACTTTTTTTACTGTACTGTCATTTCCCTCGGAGTTACAGCTCGTTGAAAATCACCCTTAAAGTTTAGATTTTTTTAATATTGCTTAATTTTTGTGACTAGTTTAGCTCATATCCAGCATGTCAGGATGTGTCAACATAGAATACGATTTTCCCCTGTAAACTTAATCAAAATGGGTCACGGGAGCTGTATGAAAAATCTTTCTTTTTATGACTGAAACTGAAATTGCAACATCGTGGACGAAGGTAGAATTAGACCTACTGCGACAGAATCATCGTTATTTCTATTTTTTCGTTATTGTTTTAATAAGGATTATTTATGGGGAATTGCTCTATATGGATTTGATTAAAATGTCAATGGGTGACATTGACCACTTAAATATAAGTACATTATAAGTTCGTTCGCTTCTTCCATTAGTGTCTCAAATCAGTTAATTATCCTTATTAATATTCAAATAATTCAACAAACGAAGGCGAAACAATTTGTTAGTCCCGTCATAGTTAGCTTGTGAACGAAACTCCGGCTTAATTTGCGATAAACAGTATAATCAATCTAAATTTTCGAACGAGTCATGAATAATTCGGGTAACAACAAAACTTTGGCCGCTCCTTACCAAATATCTCATTCCTCGGTAGTCCTATAAAACAATTCTCGAACCGTTCGCTATGAACTTTAATTTGGTAAAGCATGGTGTTTCTTTAGCGCCTTGTTAATTATAAATAATCAGAAGTACAACATACATTCAATTTGGTACCATTTCACCGAATTACCACGCGACCAACATTATGTTACAAATTTTGCCTTTGTGATTGGTACTTATTAGTTGTTGTCGGTAAGGTACCACAACTTTTTACTCTTCCATATCAAAGGGTAAAAACGTGACCCTATTATTAATTTGTATCTATTCTAAAATATAATCATTCAGAGACTAATAAAAGCAATCCTAAAGAACGGGTGTGAATGGTGCAATGGCACTATATCAATGTTCTGTCTGCAGGGGAAAGTGGGGGGGGACCCCGGATAGTTAAGAAACGACACCATGAATCAATAACTCTGTTATTTATTTGGATACTCAACATTTCATTATACCTTTGGCATCACTTTGGCTTGAAAATATATGAGATTAATCTTAATAACGGTAACTTTTTTAATGAAAACTTGCAAATCTGAATTCACCCCATACCTATGGGTCAAACCGGATAGGCATTTTTTTGTTCAGTAGGTGAATATATATATTAACAATACAACAAAATATTCAAATTATTCGTAGTTTTATTTAAATAGAGCATTATGACACCATGAGCACGAGCTAACTCTATAGCTTCAAGGTGTAAGTGCATCGACTATCTAAGACAAGAAGCACAGGATATTGACGCTCGCATTCTGTAAAACAAATATCGAGAGAAATAAAACAAACATCCACAAAAATTATACATTAACTGGAGGTAAACCAGCTAGACGATATCACTCCGTCCGCCTGTACCATAGAGACTATCCTTAAATTATGATAACTAATTGGTTATACTCGACAATTAATAACTTTTTAGAAGGTTAACTATGTATTACTTCTGAAATATTATAGCTGTAATATTTAGAAAATATCAAAATTCATAGATAACCAACCTTTGTTTTCAAGTCTCGTTTATAAACACATGCGTTAAGAAGTTACTTTCTCAAATAATTGCAACCACACTGGGTAAGCCGTACCGCGTATGTCTACATTAGTTAAAATGATACAAATATACGAGGAGTATGGAAATAGATACTATTTTTTTTACCCACTATCCGATTTCCCCCCACATTTCCCCTATACTTGCGTGTATCTATGACACTAATAACACTACTTTAGTACTAAGATTCAGTACGAAGATAACGTTGTTTCTTACTTTTTGGAATAAATGTTCGTCTCTAAACGTCCTTAAGCCAGTGTTTTACAGGCGCACAAATCTTTCGTTGCCGTGATTTGTTCTTCACTTATTTGGGGCCGTTAATCTGAGCAAACAATGTCGGAAGGCTGAGTTTACACAAGTGCCTTCACAAGTTGGCGAAAACATCCTGGAGTACAAATGTAGGCATCGGCGCAGAAGTGTAAGTTATATTTCAAGTATTCATTCAATCACACTATTGTTTACATATACTCATAGGAATAAATAAGACCAATGTCAACATTTGTAAGAAAACTCACTTACTAATGATCTATATTTGTGAAAATATCTTGTAAATCTGAATTAATCTATAAAAAGACGACACTAATGAGGCTTTATGCTTATACATCAAGCCAGCGGCACAATAATTGTTTAGAAAATAATAAAAACCACATAGAATAAAATGTTATCTACAAAGGCTCTAGAGCCAGTGTTCAACAAGGCGCACAAATCTTTCGCGGCCGTGATTTGTTCGTCACTAATTTGGGGCCATTTATCTGAGCTAACAATGGCGGACGGTTCAGTTCACGCAAATGCCCTTACGAGTGCTCGGAGAAAAACCTCTTGTTGTACAAATAGCCTCAATGGACTGTAAGCTCTGAGGGTTTGTGGTTAGTAGACCGTTATGAGAATCAAATTTATTATGTCGATTTTTATAAAAAACCTATTAGTTAGTGAACTCTACTCTTGCAAAATAAGTGTTTTTATTTAGATTAATTTTACTGATGAATACGCACCTACCTTAAAAAGTACATACATTGGTGAAAGTCGAAGATTAACTTACCAGATAGACCCACCAATAAATCGCCTAAACTGAATCCCTTAGTGACGTCCTTTAACACTACCGGAGCGGTAGAGGTTAGTGATGTAACGAATGTCAGAATTATCACATTCGCGAATGCGAATGCGAATATTCATTTCTAATATTCGCGAATGCGATTGTTGACTTTCAAATAAAGCGCGCGCAAAATATCATTCCGCTTTGACATTTCATATCAGCCATGTTTATACAGAAAATAGTCGAAGTTAACCGTTACAAGTTGAATGAATGAAGCTAGTTACATTAAGTTCATTTGAAAATATTTGTATTTGAGGTTAGTTTATTATTATTGTATTTGTCAAATTCAAGTGATATAAAAACATGAGTAAAGCACATGTGAGTGAATCTTGGACTTATTTCACAATTTGTGACAACATATAGAAGTTTTGATTAAAAATAAAATTAATGAGTATGTGTACTGCGACTATGAGGCGTTCCAATACTTTTGAAAAATGAAGACTGTAATTAATCTAGTCCCGAATTTAAATTACACCGATGTCTTGCTCTGTTGGCAATATCAACTGCACGATAAAAGGCAAAAAGAAACGAAACAAAGAAAGTAATTGATGAAAGATTTTTTCTACAAAAAAAAAATATACTTCACAGGCACATGTAGAATTACCAATTAAGATAGGATATAAAACTATGCGTTTGCATGAATAAATAATTTAATATCCTATATATCTTATCTACGGCTTGCCAACGTGATAATGTCATAATATATCGATAATGATTTGGTAATGTATAAAAAAATATATTACTAAGGTATGTGCGTATGTGTTCGATATGATGAAACCAAAATTAACAGGGAGAAGAATACTTTATAAATTAAAAGAAAATAAACCGTGGTATTCAAATAAATAATCGGTTCAACATTATTGAACCGATTATTCAACATTATTGAACCGATTATTTAACCTATGAATTTTTAAAGCAAGTCGACACACCGAGATTAAATTTCATTGCAATAAAATTAAAAACACACCTGTATTATTACGGCATCGTGCCATCGACAAAAGCGACAATATTGTCGCTTTTGAGAATCAAATCGTGGAATGAAATATATGAGAAAGTTAAGGAAAAGTCACTTACGTAGGGTAGAGTCCCCCCTCTACCTAGTAATTCATAGACTAATGACGTGAAACTGCGAAAATATTTCAAACGTTATTCGTTCAACCGTTTTTGTCGCAACAAAATTTGTAACCGAACGGGATATACATTTAGATAAATACCCGAAATCGTAAACCGGCGGAGACATAAACTGTTAAAACCATAAAGCCCAGCGATCGCCGGCGAAATATAACCAATAATAACAATTCGGCCGTTAAAAAGAAAAACCAATAGCTGTTATCAAACGACAAACTAATTCAAACTTCCGACATTGTTCGCCACTGAGCGTCTAATATTATAGTATATTTGTATCTGAGTGTCTGTATGTTAAAAAATTAGAAAAAAATATATTTTATTTTACTTTACAATCCATTTGAATTTATGGTGCAGAACAAATGAGAGCGTGATACAGTCAGAGTCCTTTGAGTTGCGGTAGATCACATGTCAATAATGAAGTGTCACGTAATCTATCCCAGTAAATAACAAAGTTTCTTTAAGTTACGTTAACTCTACGTTATAATAATGACGTTTACCTCGAACGAACTCGTGACTTGCAGACAGTTCTTGCATTTTATTTTTATACAAGAAAAACAAAGTAATAAATAAATATGAATTAAGAAAAAGGGTGCGTGTACGAATGTACGCGCGTGAGAAGTTATACTTCTTTGGCATCATTAAATAACCAATAATAAATATTTAACATAATAACAAATAATATTTTAATTTATATAAATCAATAATACATACGGATAGATAATCTTAATTAGATTGGAGCACTAGAAAATGTATAAACACATTTTTTTACTAATATTTACGACTAGTAAATATGTTAATCAAAATATTTAATTTAAATCACTGAATATAATTTATCAGCACATATATAAATCGCACTTATATGAAACTGAAACACGTGTGTGAATGTAGACACTAGAAATATGTGAATAAATACTATGAATATGAAAACAGCGAACAGAGGCGACGATGGTGCCAACTTGCGCGACTAATAGAGGTTCTATTTCTATTTTGTTGGTAGCTTTTGTTTCGAGACTGCAACCGCTGCAACCGCTGCAACTTTATACTGTAACTTTTTTCATAACACGCCTAAAGAAGTATAACTTCAAAAAAAACATGTAGAGGACGTGCGTCATGAAGTGAACTTGCCGGATATGACATGTTAAACTACATATTCAAAAGCGAAACTTACATGCAAGCATAAAGATAAACCAGATTATATAAAACGCGTCATAGGTTTTTGTACAGTGTTAGCATTAAAATAGGGAATTTAATGCTTGCTTTTACGTTTATTGTGAAATGACCAAAAGAACTCCTAATTTATTGTAATTTAAAAGTAGAAGTATTATTAAGCTAAAATGTGTAAGATTGAGCATTATAACATTAAGAAAGATATAAAGCTACGCGCCGACACCTAGTGTAGAAAGAAAAAGCATCTTGTCGCTAAACGATATCAAGTTTCTTAAAGCAATTAAGATAAAACTGACGACAAAAGACGCTGGGAGGCCCTCTGACCCCTTTTGTTAGCATCATACTGGTAATTAAAAGTTAAGTTTTTGAACACAACGGCCCGCATGGACTGGACTTTAAAAGATCTGCGTAGATCGGGTTCAGTTAAACTATTTTAGTTTAATTCTTCAACTTTTATTATTTTTCAACTTACATTGACATCATTAACGAATATGCTGTTATAGAAACACATAATATAAGGTTTATATAAAAGAAGATTAAAAAATCAAGCGTCACAAAATCATAGTAATATTTAGATTTTCTAAACCATTAGTTATCTAGAACTGGTTTGGATAAGTATAAATAGTATTTTTAACAATATTTACGTTTTAAAGTATTTTAGTAAACCATAATTTCATGGTTTACCACTGACCTTCATAATATTGCACAAAATATCTTAATGGTGATAGAACCAGTGTAGTTCGTAGGGAAAGTACTACCGCCACACCAATTTCTAGCGTGAAGCAGTTCTTGCGTGTCGGTGGAAGGGTGTGGTTGCCGACTCACTTATATATGAGGCGATGTTCTTAATCTTCTGGAGTAGCAACGCATCCGTGATGGACTTTAGATGGAACCCCTGTTCTGTATGAACTTGTTTACAGATGTCCAGATGTCTGTTGAAAAAACTATTAAAAGTTTAAGCAATGGAGTGATTTGTTGCACAATTACTTCACTATTTCATTAAAGTCGTTAGTGGAGTTTTATTATTCGTAAGTAGTGAACATTTTTACGAGTACAGTGCGGGTATTCAGCATTGCGGGTTAAATTTAAAATGTAACTAAAAAACCTACATATAGAAGCTAGTTGAACGGCGCCGTTTAGTAAAGATAGTAGGTTAACTTGAACAACAAATTAAGGGACCGGCCTGCGACATATACATATAAAGGCCAGTTAATAAATGTTCTTAGGCAGAAATACAAGCTAAAAGCTTAAATTCTATTCCCACGTCATGCGGAAATGTAAAATAGATAACCTCTTTCCTTTGGGAAGTCTGGCGGGAATTGATTCCGGCACACGATCAGCTCACTATACCTCTAGACTGCTACGGAAAAGCGTTATGTGGATCATTACAAGAACAAAACTATATAGAACTTTGGGTTTTCTAATACTAAAACCTTAAGCGATGTTCCCCCAAAAGCATTAAGAAACGGAATCTCTGATTACATAAAGACGTGGCTCCGATGTAATTGTGCCAGAGGTGGCTATTATTACGTATCATAAATGATACTCGGCAATCAAAATAGACGACTATGTAAGCACGCCGCCCTTTCTCCTTTCATGACGTATACGGGCCATTTACACCTTAAACACCTTCACAAAGCGATGCGTTATTCTATACAAATGTTGGGGCTTAAACAGCCCTTACTGCATTTAATGGGATCTCATATAACAGTACTTAAACTAAAAGCCGAATTGTAAAGACAAACGTTTTAAAGGTTATTTTGGGCTCACGAAATATCCTTAAAATTTTGTTACCTACATACCGGTGTATTCCACAATGAACTGTTAAAATCACGTTGAGATCTGTGAACGAGCTTACAGTATAATATTATTGTGACTACTCACAGACTGCACGTTAGTAGAAAAAAAAAATAAAGAAAGTAACATTTTTAAAAATATAAAAAAAACCTAGTGCTTAAAACGTCAAAATAGTGAAGTAAAAGCATTATAATATTTATTATTTTATTTATTATATTTTTAAAATGGTCCATTTACTAGTTTTCATTTGATACCCATATTATAGTGATAATAAAAAAGACGTTCCTCCCCGTCGTAATCTAACAAAATATGCTGAGCGCCGACTTCAGAGCTTATGAACTATATGTACTATGTACTGTGTATGTAAGAAACCAAAATATATTTACATATTTTTTTTTACTTTTTTGTGGTATAGAAATCGGTTTCTATTTTTTTTTGTTAATTTTTTTTTTCATGGTGTTGAGTGATGTTATACTTATATTTGTCTTTACATACTTAATATCACTAATTTTGCTTCGTAAATATAAATTTACACGAAAGCATAAATTTAAACATAAATACAAATGTAAACTCAACTTCCAGTATATTGTAAAATTTAGTCTTAAACCATGACTAACAAGACTTTTTTGAATTATGTATATAAGAGGTGAATAAAGGTTAGGCTTGTATTTATATCAACTAGGCACACTTACTCGCAGGGCGCTACCGCTACCGCGCCCTGCTCGCTAAGTTTTATGTTTTCTATTATGTTCCAACCTAACTTAATCCATCCAATATAAATCACTACAGCTCAACCTAATCTTAAGCTATAAATTAGGCTTGCATCATAAGGTTTGATGAGTTGAAGGTCAAAATGTTTATCTTATATCTCTGCATAGTAATCTTATTGCAAATACATAAGCACCAAATGGCCACTTTTTGCAGTCTTGGTTCGCTAATGCAGGGGCAGGGTTGAAGAGTTGAAGGTCCAATTAGAAGTTTCATGTCTCTGCTTAGTAATCTTATTATATATCCGTAAGCATCAAAAGGACAACAATTAAGGGTTAAGGTCTGCAGTACTCGTGCATCATCAGGATTGAGGAGTTGAAGGCCACTTTTTTCATCGTAGTCTCTGCTTATTGATCTCATTGTTTATTCGTAAGCACCAAATGACTAACTCTTAAGAGAAGTTGAAGATGAAATATTTCATAATATGTCTTTGCTTAGTAATCTTGTTATATATTCGTAAGCACCAAATAGCTAATTTCTTTGGTTTTGGCCAGCAGTACCCGTACATCATCAAAATCGAGGAGTAGACGGTCATATTTTTCATTAAATTATGTCATCCTAGAATGTTCATTTCAATTTTCATGAGAATCGAACCTGTAGAAGCTGAGTTATTCGTCCATTTGTCGCGCACATATTTAATGCAAATTGAAGACTTACGTTTTTCTCATGGGTGCCCTATTCAGAACTGAACCAAATGAAAATGGGACCCAAGTAAAAAAAATGTCAAAATCGGTTCATCCTATCTACAATTTTGGATGTATCAAATATAAAAATATATAGTCGAATTGAGAACCTCCTCCTTTTTTGAAGTCGGTTAAAAATATCTTTAAGTGAGGGGTGCAAAAATTGAAGAAGGCATATTCGTGGGTCCTCAAGTAAGGCAATTAATTAAATATGTAATATTTAAAGACAAGTTTAGTGATTTGGAAAAATCAGCTTAGGAATCTTCCATGTAAGTTACTTTAAATATTTTTGGAAATCACCGGTCGAGTAACTATAAAAATATTGTCGCAGAGCTGTTATATACATATAAAGGTTTGGACTGTAATATGTAGTTAAAAATGCACTTCCTACATTAGCATTTAGACTCGCATTCGTAAAACTGAAATTATAAAATTGAATTACAAAAAACTATTTTCATCTGAAACATTCTGATTACATTTCTATTATCCTTATGCTTGTTTTTAAGACAAAAAAATCTTGTTACATATAAAAAGTGTTTTTTGTTGACCAGTATTATTATAGAACCTAAAAGGAGGGCCTCTTCTGAAGTCAGTTAATACATAGATGTCAAAAACTCTTTTGACAACTAGTAATATAGTTAAAAATGTTGAAAAACCCAACTGATTAACACGATTTTTTGTTCATAACGATATATTTTTAATTGAACGTTTTATGAGTTCATCAAAGTGGTTAAGTACTATAAGAAATATATATACCCTATTTCAGAATGGTCTATTTATTAGATTTAATTTGATATCCATATTGCCGTGATGATAAAGGTGCCCATCCCCCCTTTTATTCACCTATTTGCAGGCTCTATTTTTTAAACTACTGTAACAGAAAATGTCATTGAATTTTTTATCAAAATGCTGTATTTTTAAGTAGGAACCACTGTAATTTTATAACCACGATCTGGAAGCACTGATGCCTAGAAACGCCAGTAATGGACAGTAAGTTGTCGATGACGGATATTATGGTACTATTAAACCCTCATTTGCCATTCTTATAAAATAAGGGTGGGATTTCTGGGTAAGTTAGGAACTGTTTACAAACGCGCATAGCATGCACGTAATTGTTAACGGTAAACTATTCGCTTGCTCAAAACATTATAGATTTCATATCAAACATTACCTGAGCTATAAATTATTTAATGGTTGTTTACATCACGCAACTCTATTGGACTAATGTTACCATGTACTTGAAATTCGTTTTAATTTTGTCATCACACAGTTTATATCATAACAATCACCTTCCTTGAGCTGTATAGATTTACTTGAACAGAGGTCGTAAGCAGTAAATCTGACATAGATTTTTTAATGACATCAGAGTCAGGATGACAAATATTTCTATGAATAAAAATCAAAGTTCCCCATGTATCTACATCGCCTATGTTTGCAATAAATTTCTAGATTTATCCGATTTGTATGTTTGTCTTTTGAAATCGTACCAAACCGACGCTACTGATTTTAGGCAAATACAAACGTAATCCTTATCAACGTTCAGCCTTTATTTCATTAAAATTCATTGACTGTATCAAAACTTATCACTACATAGTATAAAACAAAGTCGCTTTCTCTGTCCCTATATCCCTTTGTATGCTTAAATCTTTAAAACTACGCAAATGATTTCGATGCGGTTTTTTTTCATAGATAGACATGATTAAAGAGGAAGGTTTATATGTATAATAACATTCATTAAATAGTGGAGAAATACTGTTATTTTTAAGGTTTCTAATGTTATGTCGTAAATAATTACATTTTTTCCGCTTACATTGCAAACGCAGGCTGAACCCTACGAGATTTATCAAAATAATGTACTAAGTATTGTACACATTGAAAAGGTTTACAGAAAACTCCGCGATCGTATATGTCTATCTCTTATGGATATCCCACAATAACATTTTTGTCGAAGCGATTTTAACCAATACAGCATTAATCCTTATCCAATTAAATACCTTAAATACATTGTTGATTTAATATAGATCTATATGGCCCTGTACAGCATATGTTTTTAATGAATGTTTTCGAAGATATTACAGATTTAAAAATTGAGAGACGTAGCATTTGCGGCGGTACCGGCATAAGGTACGGCGGCGGTACCGGTAAAAGAATAAAAT
>MOOZ01000558.1:131368-147945 GCA_002930495.1 Cecropterus lyciades | reverse complement strand
CGGGCTCAGCTAGTTATTCCTATAAGTTAAAAGTAGTGTGTTGTATAAGCAACAAATCCAGCAAATGGGCAGCAACGTTTCCTCCAGGAGGGGATGATTGTGTTGCAGCAGTTCAAAGGGCTAATGGATACTCATCCACCCGGATGCAAGTATAGAGATGAGGTTGTCAATTAATTAACAGAATTTAATTTATATTCTAAGAAGCGGTTTAAGCTGTACTTTCCATTTTAATTTCCAAAAATAATAAACAGGATTAAGCTTCAAAAACTAATTGATTTCGGTAAATTGTAATTCACTTAACATTTGAATAAGAACACAAATACTTACACGCTTTAATTAAACTCGAAAATCGTCTCGAGAAGCCCTTAAAACATTCGAAGATTTATTGTAAAAGCGGTGCCATATTAAAAAATAATAATAATAAAGTTAATTAAACACATCTATAAATATAAAATAATCAAATGAGAATATCTGCGTGTAATATATGTAAATAACAATTATTATATGCTATCGGTATCTTGCTAACTGGTATTTTGTTTCAAAGTATTAGGTGTTATATTCAACGGCGACCAACTGGACCTTTTTGTTATGAAATTGTAGTAATAAACAAGGATGCAATCAACCCAAAATTAAGTGGTAGCCTATTTCACATAGAACAGGGTTTCTGCCTTAATTCAATTGCCGATGAGTTTTCACTTCACCTTCTTAAGGAAAAAAAAATAGGTTTTATAGGTTTGCATCGCAGACATGCGATTGTCTATGTGATTTTGCTTCAAACTATTTTACTGACTTCAAAAACAGAAGGAGGTTATCAATTCAGCTGTATAATTTTATGTTTGAACCTTCGATACTTTCGACTGGGAGAACGGATTTTGACAATTCTTTTTTTATTTGAAAGCTGGTGCTTCCTGTTTGGTCCCATTTGTTTTAGTTCTGACAATTACATTCATATGAAAACCATATAAGTCTTAAATTTGCATTAAGTATGTACGCGATATATGGATGAATGATTAATTCAGGTTCTACCGATCCGATTCTCATGAAACTTGAAATGAACATTAGGAATCTAGGACGAAATAATAAATTAAAAAACATCACCTACCTCCTCAATTTTGATGACGAAGGGGTACTGCAAGCCAAAATTAAATAAGTTCGCTATTTGATACTTACGAATACGTAATAAGATTACTGAGCAGAGACATACTATGAAAAATTTCACCCTCAACACCTCACGTCACCCACACTCCAGTAATGATATCTATCGAAAATTTTAGACACTTTTTATTTAATAGTTTTCGATTGATCACTCATGAGTTTTGTAATACTGTGAGAGATTGCTTTACTGATTAAATTTCTATAAGCACATTAAATAAAAGTTGATTAGACTTATTGTATTTTAATTTAATTACTACATATATTGAGATGTAAATATTTTTTTAGTCGTAGATTACTATAAATAACTTTTAAATATAAATATTCTTGTTTGATTTATCATAAACTACTCGTATTTACCATGTAATTTAAAATTGGACGACTGACGGCCTATGTATTTATCAAAACGTATATCATCGTCAACCCATTACTGTCCCACTGCGGGGCACGGGTCTTCTCTCAGAATGAGAGAGTTTTAGGCAATAGTTCGCCTAGTGCGAATAGTAGACCTCACACACCTTTAAGATCTCTGTTTTTTAGAGAGCTCTTAGGTATGCAGGTTTCCGTACGATGTTTTCCTACACCGTAAAGAAGAGATTATTAATTTCGAATTACGCACTCACTACTCTGTGAATTCTGGAGCTTTATTAGAATCCTTAACTTACGTTAAAAGTTATCAAAGCACCCTTGACGTCACGATAAGATCTAACAACACATTTTTAGAACTAACTACCTAGATCGATGGCTTAATCTATAAATATTATGAAAAGAAGCCCCCGGCCGCGTCTTTCTATCTGAAAGCGATGAAGTCGAAAAATACCAAACGGATTTGTATACGGTTTTAAACAATATAAAGAGTGATTTCTGAGGAAGGTTTAAATATATAATTTTCGATACTTTTATGTAAATTACCAGAAATACGGCGATAAATGTTGAAGAGGTGGCAAAAAATCTCGCCAACTGGGAGCTTTCCACGCGAACGCCACGTAAACTAGCAAAGACACAATTGAGATGTATTAATGAATTCAAAACCTATAAAAATGTTACAAATAAGTCCGCAATAGCATATCTCTATCTCTTACGGTTGACTTACAATAAGAACTTTTATGTTCAAATTTTTAATTAAAAATATTACGTTATTTTCAAAGCTTTTTAGAGATATACAAAATGATTGTGGAAAAAGTACCCGATGATTTTAAATGTTACAAATCGATTGATAGCGTGTGTAATGTCGAAGATAGTACTACGCCGCACTACCCACAAGAATTCCCTCAATCCTGCCGGTTTGCCATCTCACGAATTAAAATTAAAAATTGGTACTCTCATTATACTGTTGAGAAATTGAAGAAAGAAATTGAATATGTGTAATAGCATAATACTTTTGGTATAAGATTGGACCATGTGACAACGTGATTTTAGCAACAATCATCGCCGGCCCCATTTGCCCTTACAATAAATGAATCCCAGGGACAAACTTTCCTGATGGTTGGCATAGCCATACATAAGAAATACCTAATGGCATACCTAAGAAAAAAGTGCTTTTCTCATAGGTATATGAAATCACATGAAAATCAATGTTTTTTTTTTTGCCACCAACGATTAACACTGTTAACATAGTCTACAGTGACGCATTTTCATAAATAAAGCATACATAAAATGTAAATAAAATAATGTAAAAAATATTTAATGTTAGTAAAGGAATAATTTTGTTTTTTTTTTTAATTTTGAATTTTGAAACAATGTCAGTCATGGACGTTTTAGTTGCATATTTTAAGAAATATATACTCTTTTAAATCTAGAAAATTTAATTTACTAAAGCAATAAAATGTAAATAGATGATGTGTACAAAAATGTAAACAGAGTAAAAAAAACTGCCCAGGTGCGAGTCTTACTCGCGCACGAAGAGATCCACTATTATCTGTTTATAACATTTATCCATACGTGCAGATGTAAAGCCGAGAAGTAAAAACACGAGAGACTGCAGTGCCTGCATCAGTTTGCTTGACTCTGTGTGCATTCGCAAATTTTAGCTGTTTAATAGTTGATTTAATAAAACATTTTATGATTTAAACAAACAAATTAAATCAAAGTAAAATTTCAGAAATGCTAGAACCAAAGTTTATGTAATATAGAGAACGATGTACCTAAGTCCAACGATGACCTTTTAGGGGCGGGAGGGGATGATAAAATTCTCAAATAGCAGGACCTTTCATGTCGAATTTCGACTTATTTATTTATGGGCATCGTTTTGAGAAGCCTTCTAAGCGTTCACCCCTCCCATACAGAAATTCAATTCACCAAATCATTCACGTTATTAGGCATTTTTTAAATGGGGATGAAACTGCGTAGATCTGCTAGTATTATATAAACGCGGTTTGTTAGTGCAGGGTTTGTTGATAGTTTTTTTCACAAAATTTGATAAAAAGGCAGTTGCGGATACGTGGGTAACAGGTATCATTAATACGTGAAGAATATTCGCATGTTTAAATATATTATGTATTACTAAATCTTGTGTCCTTGATCACTATTGACATCAAAAATCTTTTTAATTTTATTTTATTTAACCCCAACGTAAAAGATGGGTGTTATAAGTTTGACCACTATGTCTATCTGTCTGTAAACCTAGAGATAAACCGATTGTGATGCGGTTTTTTTTTCATTGAGCGCTGGTTCTGAGGTTAGAAAATCTAGTATTATTCAATTTCAATTCACCTATAAATGTAATTGCAGTTATCTGTTCTGTATTTTTGGTGAATGTTTTTTCACTCTATTTTGTTGTAAATTATGTTGGTGATCAATAAATAAAGAAATAAATAAATATGAAAAGGGTCATGCAATATTTTCTTCTTCAATTAAAAAAAGCGACATCGCTTTGTATTATTCATTTCCTCATTCTTTGCACGTATCGCTTTAAACATCCGGTTTATTTCGCAACCACTTTGAATGCATTTAGTCCTTTTTGAATTGGAAAACGGAATCGGTAAACAATTCCATTTACTATCCGTGTCATATGCAGACTAAATGAGAAAATTCATTCATTAAAAAACTTCGGTTACAAACGTCATAATCATAATAATATTATTAAAACATCATTTCCATATACTAAATGCTCTTATAACATGAAACAAAAATAATTGGCAGATATTTTCTGCAGTAGAATTATAAATTTTATAAAAAATATCATTCGTCTCGGGGGAAATGTTAAGCCCTTATTGGATAAGACTCTTGCCGGAGTCTTTATGGGTAATGCGACACCAGTGTGTATACACTGCTCACTCATGTAAAACCCCTTATACCAATCCATATTTTGCCTTATGTTGTGGAGAAAAACCTGTTACAATAAGTAAGGCATTGACAACATCTATTTGTATTTGTGTATATACATACTCACAGATTCCATTTTAAAATTGTTTCGCATCAGAATCGATGTTTTGCAACGGTGCGCACGCTAAATGATCTTTTTAGGTCGTTTGTCTTCCGCTAAGCCGCCGCTCATTCAGCTTAGCTTTCGCGGCTCAATTTTAAACCGCGTTTAGCACAACAATATGTTATGTTTTTCAAACTTGGTACATAATAATTAATATTATATAACAATGTCCATAAGCCGGTTATCAAAGTGTTAGATTGACGTTAGTCAAGCTGGTTTTGACGAAATTTCGAATTTTACAGGAAATAAAAAAGGCATTTTTTTTTCGTTCGAAATCCAAATTGACTTCATATGGGCTTCCTTAGTTAAGAATGGGAATTCTGAATAGTCATTGTGCTGGAAACATGCAGGTAGCTGCCTATCGTCAGAATTTAAGCCCTTAATGACCTTTCATAACATGCACTGGAATAAGAATGGGACCCATCCTTTCTAGAATGGGCACATTACATCATATGGTTAACGTGGTAACGTGGTAATTCTGCTGGAGAGTGCTTAAAAATGTTTTAAAAATTATCAACCCGTACTTTGTCAGCATCATAGTGTGTTTTTAACTTTTTTTAGTTTAAAAAGAGACATGTAGCAGTTAGCATTGATTGAGAAATTATTGTACTAACTTGTAGTTAATATGTAAAATAGTATCATTAAATAAACATAAAAACCAAGCTTTCTGCTTTAATGCGCTCCTTAATATTACACTAAAATTCCTAATGTGATAAATGCAGATATTTAATTCATTATATTTTGGCCTATAATGTATCCTCTAACGTCTGTATGTAAATAATTATGATACGAACCCAGTGCTATCACTTTTATAACCACAAAGATATTGACAAAGAAGACTCCCCGACAATAAAAACTGAACCTTAACTAACCTCATAGTAAATCGTATTCCATTTTCAACGGATATTTTTCATTTTCCCTCTCAGCTCTCTTTGGTGGGACACTGAATAAAAATAAGAGATGAATAAAATTGCCAGGTGAAGTGGACCGTTTTTAATAATCCCCTTTTGGCACCTCCACTCAGAAGTAAACTTCCAACGTCTGATATACACAATTTTAAAATGAATTTAGTGAGTAATTAACTTAAACTGTTATAGAATAATAAGTAGTATAAAATCTTTTGTTTATTCCGCATTATGCTTTATCCTTTAAATTGTATGAAAAAAGCGACGGTACAATAATAGTAGATCCACGTTCTTTTGGAACCTTTTTAATGCTACATTTTAGGTTTCAAACGACACAGGAATAATTTTGAAGATAAGTGTTACCTCGCGCAATACCGCGCGAATTTGCTATTTTTACAGAGAAATAATCAATATTTTCAGGGAAACTATTTCGTATTGTATACCATGTAAAATACTCTTTAGAAGGAAGTCCCATGAAGATAGTTTAAATAGTTTGTGAGGTTAAGCGGACGAAAGTGAAAAAAGATCTCATGTGATTACAATTTATTTCGATTAATATTTGGGTTCCGTGCTTAAAGATTAAAAACGGGACATTATTACTAATAGTTCGGGATCCACCGTCCATTTTTACCACTTATTACTATCAAGCTAATTTTTCGAAAGTAGCTTCATTTCGATGAGACGCCCAACTTCTTTTCTAACAACGATTCTCAATTGTAGTAGCTAAAGAAAGACATAATATGTTAATTTGACAATTTTCAAAAATTTATTCGGTTATTAACCAGTTCTTTTTTGGTAAATATTAAGGTATTTATGTAAGTTTTTCGAAAAAATATTTGTCCTACAAAATGTATGGTTTTATCAAACTGTCAAATTTTTTCAACATGTGCCCATAACCATGAGAAATGATTACTAACCAGCTGATTTTTCGTCTATTGTATACATCATATTTTTTTAAATTTAACAGCCTCATTGACCTCCAAATTACGTGTTACACCGTCCCAGTCCTAGCGATAGCTAGACAGTAGAAATTTTCACAGATGATGTATTTCTGTTGCCACTATAACAAGAGATACTAATCAGTAGTAAAAAAATATTTAAGGGTCTTCCATACAACAAACGTGATGTTTTGCCGGTTTTTTAGATAACTAGATGAAATTCCAGCTTTGCTCGGTTGAAGTGTGACTATAGGCAGGTATTTTTATAGTTATAATCAACTAAAAGGTATTACACCTTAAGCTTAGAAGCAGATACTCGTAAAAGCTGCCTGTTCGCTAGACGTCACCACTTGTAGTAGCTAGTTTACAGTTTTATATACTGGTCCCAGTGCTAGCGACATCCAAATTCAAATTCCGAGCATATTTATATGAACCTACACACGTTCTCAACAACGCGGCAGCGTGATGCAGAAATGCGAGGTAAAATTTTGTAACGCCATCTAGTATAAAATATCAGCATATAATATATTATTCTATTATTACGTGAATCGGAATAATAGAATAATATAATTTAAGGAATTCAAGATGGCATCCGAGTGACCAATATGTCGACTATTTGCACTATTAGAATTTAACAAAATACTCGACAATATATTTTTTTTATGTTTTATTATTTAGGTAAGGTTCCAATCAAGTCTACCGTACCGGAATTATTAATATAGATGGTACGGAAACCTTTGTACGCGAATCCGACTCGCACTTTGCCTGTTTTTAATTTTTATGTATCTTATAAGAAACTCTCGACTGCTTAAAAACGACTGATTGTTATCAGTTTCAGTTTATTGCTTTGAAGCAGTCGGGTTTTTGTTTTTACAATTTAGTTTAACACTTTACATAACATATTTATACATACATACGCTCGAAAAATATTACCCTCCTTCTGAAGCAATCGAGTAAAAATTATTTTAAAATCAGCATACTCTATTAAATATCTTCATTGATACCTTTAAATAAACTTTTAAATTTATGGAATCTCGGGAATCTTCATAGTTTTCTTTGAAAATTTAAAACAATTCTCCTCGACAAGTTTTGAAATACTAGCATTTATATTGTAACTCTTTGAAAGTATCGGAAATTTTGTAGGGATTTATTTTACAAGAAGAATTGAGAGAGTTCAAGCTGTTATTACAAGTTTTTGTTATTAACCACTCCGTTGGTTTGTATTTAATATCTCTATCGAATCCTAAACTTATCCACCTAATACTACAAATAAATTACTTGTGGACACCAGTTTCTTCATCATTGCAGTCGGCAAATGAATGAATTTTAAAAATAAGTAGAAAAGTAATAGAATCACCATCACTACAGATGTTTTCACCTTATTACAGTAACAATATTAAACGTTAGCGTACCAGCTAGAAGTATAGGGAATCGAAGTTACGTATCTGCTATGCCACTTTAGGTAGAAGTCCATTTATGTTTCAATTCATTACAAATATTCGTGGGATTTTGTAAATAACCGTCCTAATAAACAGTCCTAATAAGATAATGCGCTTAAAAACCAATAACGTTACATTCTCGCATCAAAAGGCTAGTGGCCGCGTAAGCCGGATTAAAGGTGCTATTAGGTCATTTTTGTTTAAACCGACCAGATTCCCATTGCTGGCGGAAGTCTTATAATAACGCATCTGGCTTAGCGGCTTCCTAGTGATTTACCGAGATTATCCCCATTTATGGCTAGCGTGAATGCCAATGGCTAGTCGCAAATAAAATTCGTATCGTTCGCGTATCAGTGACGTATAAATCTTCTTCTAGTTCTCGTTATAGTATTGTTCGTTTATAAATGGATGTTATAAATGGGTGTATGAGAGAGGTATTGATATTGTACTCCCGCACCTTCTGTATTTTTATGAGATTATAAATACACTTTTTATAACTGCAGTAATCACAGATTAATCATAGAGTAAAATATATGTGGTATTTTGCAGAATTCCATAGAAATTTAAATAAGATAAAAATGTAGTTAAGTACATGAAGCTGATTTCGTTTGGTTGCGTGTCACTATTTATTAAGAATGATTTTAATGCTACAGACGAGCTAAACGCAATTTCGGAAAAGATACTCTTTTCAATTATGTTTTGTACGGTTTATTTTTACATCGATATTTTATACGTATTAACCTACCCTTGTCCAGTTAAGCATCGAAAGCATTCCTACGTACGTTCATCTCGGCATTTTTGAATTTTTGAGCGACTTCCCAAAGGAAGAGTGGTAATCTATTTGTCATGTATTTTTTTTTCTTTTTATTCTTGTTCAGGATTTACTCAGCGATGCGATTACCGATCAACACGGTTTGAACGACATTCGATGCGGCTAGTTTTCCGAGGGTCCCATTTAATAGAAATTGAAAAAATTTTGGCAGTTTTCCCGGAAAATCGGGAAAGCACGGGAAAGCATTTCTTATAATCTTCAATATCTCAATTGTTTCTTAACTGATTTCAATTTTTTTTCATTCCTTTAATGGGAAATTTCATTACGGAACTTTCTTTGTTTGACAAAAGTGTGATCTGATGGTCAACTCTTCGAGTTATGGGGTGGAAACCACCATCCCTCCTCCTGTTTTTTTAGATAATTTGAGATAACTCAGCTTCTACCGAATCGATTCTCATGAAACTTGGCGCTAACATTAGGTATATAAGACAAAATCATATGATGAAAAATTGATCTTCCTATTCCTCGATCCTGATGATGCAGAGGTGCTGCTAGCCAAAACCATTGAAGTTGACTTTGACTTTGATAGTCGTCCTATGCCGCGGCGTGGCGTCGCCACTTGGCGTAAGGTCTGCGGGCCTCGAGGAATTCCTCTTTACCCGGGCAATTCCCTCAGTGGAAAAACACGGTCCACCGGTAATGTTGGCTATCGTTAGGTAGCCTTACGGTGTGGCGTCTTCAAGTCCGCGCTAGACTGCTACCGCAGACTTAGGCCCCCTGGTGGTCGGGGGACACCAGTCCCTCGAGCTCACGAGGGAGCGGGCGCCCCTTGGGTGGTCGAGCGTGAAGGGGCGCGAACCCTCTAAGATGAGTGTGTGGTCCGTTATCGGCGCGCTCGTACATACGGCGCGCTCGTACATACGGCGCGCCAACCGGGCCACAAACTCATCCAAGGTAGGAACCTTGAGGTCCCGTCCCAACACGTCGCTCTGAACGTAGCGGTCCGCCCCGGTGATGGCCCTGAGGGACAGGTTCTGCTGCGCACGGAGACGCTTCTTGCCGGACTCAGATACCAACGCGTACCATGCTGGCGCCGAGTAGGTCAATCGGGATCGGACGTACATCTTATACACCCTTAGTTTAGTTCGAAGCGGCAGATGAGATGACAGTACCGGACGGAGCATCGCCCGTGCAGCACGGGCTTGGTGAACCGCATGGTTCACCTGAGGCACCATGTGCAGCGAGCGATCGATGTGGCATCCCAAGTACCTAACCGTAGGTTGCCAAGCTACCTTCCGATCACGGAGATGTAGCGGCGGCGGCTACGTCTCCTAGTGCCATTTTATTAATACAAATATAAGTTTATCATCACTAAAGAGCGTAAAATTAACATAAAATAGTAAAAAATTAAACAATAAAATAGAAGCCGACTTTTATGGCATCAGCAATCAAAAAAAAAATTTTTAATATATGTTGGTTTCTTTCATACACAGCACATCTTACATATTTCTGAAGTCAGCGCTCATATTTTATACTTGTAGAACATACCTATGTCGATTCGTCGTTGTAATCTATCAAAATATGTTAAGCGCCGACTTCGGGACTATGTATGAAAGAAACCAGAATAAATTTAAATTATTCTATTGCTTTTTTGTTCCATAGAAGTCCGTTTCTATTTTTTGTTAATTTTTTGTTTAGCAGAATATCTTTATTTGTTTTGTTGTTGTTGAGATATTCCATAATAAATCCCTAATGAAGTAGTTGTAATATATTAAATAATTAATTTTACAACAACAATTATAAAGGAGAAATATTTTTGATACCAATTATGTAAAGTCAAATATCATAAACATTATTTTAATTATAATAAATACCCCGGTCGGAACAACAGGGAAAGGTGGTTCTTCTCTTTCTTTTACGTATCTTCGTACACAAACGTACTTTAATGTCTATTATGCACAGTGTAATGCACGCTACTACGAGTATACTGCACAATTTTTTTTGCCATAACCTCATCGCACCGCCCATACATGTTTTATCGTCTAATACTCGTCTAACGCCCAATGCAATGTCTCAATCTCACTGAGTTAGTGCATCCCTGCCCTTCTATTCAAGTAGTACACACACAGAGACATATATGTGTGTGTGTGTGTGTGTGTACCTATATATGTGTGTGTGTATTGACAAGGAAATTCTGAGCGAGGTAAGTGCTTTATAGTAAAAAGAAATGCCTTTGGCTACACATCTTTAGTTTTTACTCGTAATAACACGTGCTTCAGGATTAGTGACATTTTATTTTGGATGTATTTACTAATGCACATTTCAAGATTTACTCGTCAATCAACAAATAAATATTCTTAAATCTTTTGAGTAAACGTTATCCTGCAAAACATGTTGAATTATTTACGCAACAATATTTAAAAACATCATATTAAACATTAACGTATGACATGTTCCATAATACCTGCTAACAATAACAAGCTGTATTTTCTCACGGTATACGGTAAACTAGTAAAACAAAGATGTATTCCATACACATTAAAATAACAAATGCACGGCGACCCACATACGTACGTTTCTTTAGGACCCCCTCATAAATTGTGAAGACACAATTTCTGAGTGGGTTTCTGTTACAGTATTATGATTGAAAACATCTAATGACATGAATCTTATATGAACGCTGAACGAGTACTCTACGTAAAGTGCAAAGGCATAAGTAAGTGAGTATGCTTGATATAATAATAACAATATATTTGAAGGTAGTAGAGGCCCTTTGTAGTTCGATGCCGAAAGCACCATCGTAATTTCTATTTGTACCTAATAACGAATTCTTAAGTTTGCTCTAGTTTAAATGCGTGTTTTAGTCAGAATGTATGCCTCTTGTTTCGCTGGCATAAACCTATTGAACTCTGCGTTTGTGGAACTTCTTCATCTTTTCGGTTTCGAGAGGCACACGGAAACACTACGTAGGCTACTTTGAACGCCTGTCAATTGACGAAGGTTAACCCCGTGTTATCTGCTAAGACTTTAATTGACCTTAGGTCATAAGAAGCTGGAGGAGGGCGTGGTTTTTTCAAAATATTGGATAATAACAAAATGTAAAATATTTTTTTATTTCTCGTAAAACAGTTTTTGAAAAGTCAGTGACGTCTTCATTCATGTTGTTAGACATTCTAAATGAATGTCTAACATGAATGAAGATGATTAAGTTAAATATAATATTACAAACTATCAATTTAAAAATAACTACACTTTTTTGTGGTATTTAAATAATATTCTCTATATTGGGAGTATAATTTGTTACAATTAATTTTTAAGTGAAAATATTCTAAATTTATATTTAACTAGTTGAGCCCCGCGGTTATACCCGCGTTTATAAAATGTAACATACCATAGTTTCATATACCTTTTAGGCTTTATACAATCCTAACATTATAGCATTATTTTAGACAGGAGTGATAGCAACTGACATTAGCGGCAGTGACGGTGGTTGCGTGCGCGTAGAGTGCGCGCGGTTTCTTAGGTTATATTTTTTGTGCGGAACCCTAATTACATTTTTTAAAAAGAAGTAGCCTTATAACATAAACTGTCCAACAGAGAACAGTCCAGCGGTTTCGGGGATCACTCAGATGTCTGTTTCAGACAGACAAAAATTTTAGTAATCGATATTTTGTTATCAGAATCATATACACTTCCATACACATTTGGTAAAAAGCTGTTATTTCGATATTACAAATAGACACTTTTATTTTATTTATTTGTACCTATAGATGTATAGATTATAAAAATATTATTTTTACAAAACCGTCACACATTAGTCTAGTATTGAAGACTCTTGTAAGGCTGAGTTACTAGCCAAGAGATACCACTTACGTCTGACACCTTGGCTCTCTACCGTCGTGTTCGGCCATACACCCATCCAAGATGCTTTCATGTTTCGTGCACACTAGGTTATCGTTAAATTATACGATGATGGTAACACATGGTAACACGTTGCTCAACATTTTGCCGATCTATTAACAAGCAGGTTGGCCCACGCCAGTGGCAGCCTTCCAAAACTTTACGTCGCGCTTGGATTTTGCTTATCTGCTTATAATCGTAGTGAATGGCTGTGAATGATTTTTTAAGTACACTGTTGACCGTAATGGTATGTTAATCCTCAGGTGGACAACGTACTACGTGATTTGTAGGAAAATGAGACTGTTTAATTTTAAAAATATTATGTAAGCAACAGGAAAAAAACAATTGCTGGTTAGTAATCATTTTTCATGACCTCGTTATTGAAAACCATGTTGGAAAGAACAGGAACATATGGTTTTATCAAACAGTCCCCCTGTTTGATAAAACCATATGTTTTGTAGGACAAATATTATTTACGAAAAATTTAGATAAATATCTTAATATTTACCGAAAAAGAAGCGGTTAGGAATAAATGTTTGAGAATCGTCAAGTTAATATATTTAACCCCTTCGTCGTCAGAAAAGAAGTTGGGCGCCTCATCGAAATGAAGTTACTCTCGAAAAATTAGCTTGATAGTAATAAGTGGTAAAAATGGACGGTCGATACCGGACTTTTAGCCTCGTACGTACTTCGAGACTAACAAAGTTTGAATCCATAACGGTTAGATCATGCCGGAATTGGTCGTGCACCTTTTATTTTGTCTGTTCCGTCACCAGACTAAGGTTATTAAATATTCGTTGTTATATTGAAGTACCATAGTAGCATTGTAATGTTATAAATGAATGTAGCGTGTAAACCCTTTTAACTAGGACTTACTTTAGGACTACTAGAACCTAAAGTGAGATAAAAATATTCGTCGGAATAAAGTAAAGATAAATTAAATTAAAAATAATCATACAAAATTGCGATGTCGCATCATATTAGTCGTAAATATGCTCGTAAAAATAGAAACTAGAAATCTAAAATTTAGAAAATCCTTCATCCTAAGAATCCTTGTGACAAAAGAAATAGACAACTCCTTAAACGAAGGGCTGAATCAATGCGACCACTAGAATAACGTCGAAAAGAAATTATTTCATACTGTTTATACGATTTTTTACGGCATGGACCTGCACTGCCGTCGTTGAATTTTTTCATTATTGAAAATGTCCATAAGTGTTTAGCAGTATGACAATCTGTATGAAAAAAATTGTGTGCTTAAAGCTTTTGTCTTCTTCAAAATAGAGTTCCCATTTCGAGTAAATAATAGTTAGTATTTACGTTCAACGTGTTGCAAACGAGCATGCAGTTGACGTTAGTCTAAAAAAATAAATACGAAACCGTTATACGTTCATAACGTGGGGTTTAAGTGTAGAATTCATGTCTAGATATTTTATTCTATCGATGTTATGGTTCCATATTCGATAGCACTCAGTTATACTGAAACGTTAGGATAGAACAAATATTAGAATTTATAACTAGTTAATTATGGATCCGCACTCAAAAGCGTCCTAGTCAAAATTGTTACAAAACGAAAAAAGTCTACATTCGAAGAACGGATTAATCCTTATTGTCCGGATATTGCATAATGTGAACAGTGATAGCCCAGCAGTTGAAACTGGATCTCTCAATCAGAATGTCCGTGATGCAAATGTCATTCACGCACCTCTAAGTTTTCAAAGTGTGCGAGTTCAAATTAATTATGACTTGCTACAAAGATGAAAGAAAATATCATGATCAAACCTATATTCCTGAGAGTTCTATTAAATACAATTTTAAACGTGTAAAAAGTCTATCAATTCGCACTGCGCAGCGCAATTGCCCAGCGCAATGTATTATGATATGTAAGATCTGTGTCCAGCAGCTTGATAGTAGCAGGTATAGCAGGCAGGTAACATTTTGTGTGAAAAAACTATGTATCAATTACAGTGTAAAAACATAAATGGTTTGTAAAATTTAAACTTATAATACTGCTCACAGTTTAATTTCTAATAAAAGTAGTCAAATAATGGTATTATTTTGTTATATTCACTATTTAATTAAAATGCGTCGCTAAAAAATAGTTTGTTTATACAACCATGACCATATCAGTCTTTTCGAGGATATTGCATTGAGTGGATATTCCTTAAAATGCTGTTCATGCCTTTAACTTAAGAACATACAAGAAAATATTTTATGTTTGTCCTACTTTAATTATATTTGTTTATGTGCCTAGATCGTAGCACTGACGATACAGGTGAATACGAGAATTTCAGTAATATCAATTTTTGTGATTAAATATATAATACGTTTTTAATATTATGGACCAGTTGGTGTGCAATATTCTCAAAGGCGTGAGAGGCCTTTAAATGGGCACTTGCTCCGTGGTGGGGTATGGTTTACATTATATAACCACCGGCATTTGACCGTACCCTCAGTGACCCTGTACTCCGAAACGCGACCAAAATGGATTATTGATTACTGAATCTGAACGACAAGTAGAAAAGCTGGAGACTTTACAATCAAAATTTACACAAAATGAACGCGTCTTTAATTTTATCCGGCGAACTCAAACTAAAACAACTTTTTTATATTTAATTTAAAAAACAAACACGTGACTGGTCGCCTAATGAAATTAATTATTTTAATGAACAGGCACGTTTCTACTCTCTATAAAACGAAATCCCTTTTTATATACATATTTACATTTTATAATTCATTTGACGAGTGTTATTTATTTTTGCCCTTGTTGAAAACCAAATAGCAAGCAGTGATCTCTATATACAAGGTGTCAAAATACAATCCTTGTCAGACAATTAAAAGATGAATTTGGGTCTGTGAGTTGCGTCTACGTGCATATATAAGTGGAAGAGTATTGCGTAGGATAAAATAATTTATAGAGAAGAAATAACGAAAAAAAAACACTATATCAATTCATGACTTGTCGCTTAATATCGATTTGAATTTCAGATATAGTATATATATTTTCAGTTTTATTATAGACTAGCAGATCCCCGCGGTTTCATCCGCGCCTAAAATAAAAAATGCCTAATAAGGTCAATGATTTGAAGTTCCCCCGTCCCCCGCTTTGAAGGCTTAATAAAACGATGCCTATAAATAAGTCGAAACTCGACTTGAAAGGTCCTACTATTGCAGAATTTTATCATAGACTTAGGTACATCGTTTTCTATATTACATAACCTTTGGTCCTAGCATTTCTGAAATTTCACTACTGCCCTTGATTTACTTGAAACAGATTGTTTACATATTCACTAATTTTAACGAAATGTAAATATTAAATCAACTAATGAGCAGCTAAAATTTGCGAATGCACACAAAGCCAAGCAATCTAATGTAGGCACTGTAGTCTTTCGTGTTTTTACTTCTCGGCTTTACATCTGCACGTGTGGATAAATATATAAACCGATAATAGTGGATCTCTTCGTGCGCGAGTAAGACTCGCACCGAGGCAGTTTTTTTTTTCTCTGTTTGTATTTTTGTACACATCATCTATTTACATTTTATTGCTTTAGTAAATAAAATTTTGTAGATTTAAAAGAGTATATATTTCTTAAAATATGCTATTTAAAACGTCCATGACTGGTGTTGTTTCACTATTCTAAATTATAAAACAAAGAATTCTATTACAGTCTACAGCTTTAGTTATTTTTTTACATTATTTTACTTACATTTTATGCATGCTTTATTTATAAAAATGCATCACTGTGACTATGTTAACAGTTTTAATTGTAGGTGGCAACAAAACATATTAATTTTCATGTGATCTCGAGAAAGGATGACGTATAAAAAATGACTTTTTATATATGTCCATGAAATTATTCTTGGGTCGATGCCAATCATCGAGAAAGTTTGTCCCTGGGATTCATTTATTGTAAGGGCAAACGGGGCCTGTGATGATTGTTGCTACAATCACGTTGGCACATGGTCCAATCCTATACCAATATTATGGTGCTATTACACGTATTAGGAGGCCTTCAATTTCTCAATAGTATAATGGAAATATCA
>MOOZ01000558.1:44488-58837 GCA_002930495.1 Cecropterus lyciades | reverse complement strand
CCTCCCTCCATTGCTGTTAGGACTTCTAGTGGCAATATTTAATGCCTTCATATCCAACTGCTCATTTCCAGATATCTGGAAGGAAGCAGATGTTATAGGAATTCGCAATCCCGGTAAGCCAAGGACAGACAGAGCCTACTAGCTACCGACTCACTAGCCTCCTAAACACGTTTGGGAAAATTTACGAAAAGTAACTTCTTAATCGACTAAGAACGGTTGTCCATTCTAAAAATCTCCTCTTGGATGAGCAATTCGACTGTAGAGAAAAACACTCCTGCGTGCAGCAGGTGCACTGCCTCACGGAACACATCCTCACAGGGTTAAATAGGAAAAGATCCAGGGGCACGGGTGCCCTCTTCTTCGATGTAGCAAAGGCATTTGATAAAGGCACAAGGGCTCGCTCTACAAGCTTTACCACCTAGGCGTGCCGGACAGACTCGTGACCATCATACGATACAAGCGAAATTGCCAATTTCGCTTCAGAGTCAATGGCACACGCTCATCCCTTCGCTCATTACGAGCCGGAGTCTCCCAGGACTCCGCACTTTCCCCCGTTCTATACACGCTTTACACAAGCAATGTACCCTGCCACCCAAACGTGGAACTAGCTGTTTGCGGATGACACCGTTCTCTACTACACCCACCCAAAGCCCATAGTTGTCACCTCAAAGCTCCAATCCGCGGCTTTCGCTTTAGGCAAATGGTTTAGGAAAAGGAGAATAGAGGTTAATCCTGATAAAAGCCAAGTGGTCCATTTTTCCAGAAGGGCATACTACTTTTCTGGAAAAAAAGACTGCTCTCACAGAACCCGACATTACTAAAACATGTATTACTCTTCGTCAAGCCCATCCCTTGGGCTAAGTCGGCCAAATACCTAGGTGCCACACTTGACAATAGGTTAAACTTCGCTCAACACATCAAAATAACGAGAGACAGGGCCGCATTTGTACTTGGGCGACTCTACCACATGTTAGGCAAGAAAAGTAAAATGGCACTTCGTCACAAAGTGACGCTTTACAAAGCTTGCGTTAGCCCCATCATGATCATTTTTTCAGAAAGTCCAAAATAAGAACAATTGTATGTGATTTTACATAATTCAAATGTATCTTAACCACTTTCTTACCCCTTTTTTAGTGGTACTATATTAAAAATGGTGTAAAACCTCAAAAAGCGTAAAAAAATATTTTATCCTACACAGATTGCTTGCTAAGTGCATTAAACATACACAAAGCCTGTTTAAAAACGGATACTTCAGCCCATCATTTTGATATCTGCTTGTGTATCAAAATTAAATACACAAGCGCAAACTACAATACACAATATAACGGTAATGAGACTTAAATCGATGTTTTTAATTATGTATGTGATAACTTCACTTATGAAGATTAGTGGCGGATGGACAATGGCTTCTTGATTTTGTATTGTACTGTACTCTATTACATACATTATGAGACATTATGAGACTTATGACTTAAAGTGAAATATTTTGTTCATCTTCCTTTTATAAAAAGGCGTTACATAAAAGCAATAAGGGAAGTCGTGAACTGCTACAGAAAAATAAACAGGCAAAAATATAAACACCCTGTATGTATGAAAATTCGATATTATGTGCATGGGGCGTCGGCACCACGCTTCGCTCATCAATTTCTCTTACTTTTTATTATTCCCAAGTCGGACGGTAAATGTCTGAAGGCATTTTTGCCTATAGTAACTTATTTTTTATTAATAAAAGTTTATGTTCCTCTTGCTTATCGTGGTCTCTGTATACCTCCCAAATCGACCTTCCATAATACTTTATTCGACCATTTGAAAATTTAAGTTTCAACCAATTAAATACACATCATTTCATGACAAAATTATTCCATAAGTTATATTAAGTAGCTATGTCGAAATGTTATGAAAAATTAAGTCGAAATACAAAAAATCTTTCTTCAAGTTACTTCGTTTATTTTTCTTCCACTGACCCCGCGGCAGTTTTCAATAGTAGTGTTCGTTTAAATTAGGTTAAAAATTAATTAACGAACTTTATTTGCCTACAACGGGCTAGCATATTAAAATATATACAATAAAGTTATGTATTATCATCTGTGGCTAACCTTAGGTAAGACTTTGATCTTACCTAGGGTTGATTACAGATGTCTACGGGCGGCAGTAGCCACTTACCATCAGGTGGGCTGCAGGCTCGTTTGCTACTTCCATACTATTAAAAAAAAACAAGTGCATTAAATTATTGTGGTCAGGTGAGTACTAGAGAGCTTGGGCTCCATAACATTCATTTATATCGTAGATCGTAGTAATATGAAAATGGCATGGTATTCTCTAAAATAATAATTGGACAAGGAATCAATCATTATTAGCCTGTTATTCAGTGAAGAATAAAGCAAAATATCTGTATCTTTTATTTATAACTGATTTTCTTTGTGGTACATTTTCAAGTAACTATTTTAGGAGTGAACTCATAATATAGTAACAATTACATTAAAGGTAATAGGAACCTTAGCCTTTCTTTTGTGGCGGTATATATGCAACCTATTGTAGGTGTTATGTAATTATAATGTGAAGTATTTACTTCTTGACGTGTTGCAATGCACTTGCATTGATTTAAATTAGAATTTTAAAAGAAGTACATCCAATTTTTACAGCATAATGGATAACTTTTAATAAGCCTAAAATAACATTAGGATCTATATATCAATAAGCGTAGTCCAGAATAAAACAGACGTGTTTCTGATAACTGATTTCAAATAACCATCTTTACATACACTTCATTCTCGTAATAAGTTATTTTATCCACACAGAACTCGATAAGTTATATGTACATCAACTTTATTTGATTTATTTCTCATTCGTTACTCACTTTTAGAAAATCAAAACTTGCCTCTAAAGTAATTTACTGCCTACATAAATAAACTTGGCGAACTTTACTTTTCAGATTTACCTTTATACATAGTTTTCATTACATTTCTCCAGCGATTTAGTACTGAGAATAAATAATCTCATAACCTGTAATATTATTTCTACTTACTGATTATATATTTACTAGCAGACACGTGCCCACTCCGTTGGGCATAAAATTTTTTTGGTCTGGTTCTTAATACTATATGTTAGGGTTACCCAACTGCCAAAAGGAGGGTTATGCTTTTACCGCGTATATGTGTACATATATAATCTATTCGCATGCCAGTTTGGCAGAACATACAAAAACAGACAGAACAGAACAGAATAAACACTATTTTTAAAGCAATGCCTCCTCATGTTCCGTACCATTATCTATAAAAACGGTCCCTCTTAAATATTTATTTTATTTTGATTTCATTATTTCGTTTCAAAATGAAGTTACATATACCTAAATAACCTGTTAATATTTCAACCGTCTACCTATTACCATTATTAATATCAAACAAAAAAATCACGTTTGTTTTATGGGAGCACCCTTAAATGTCTATTTATTTTATTCTGCTTTTAGTATATGTTGTTTTAGCGGCAACTGAAATACAAAATTTCTTAAATATTCAACTGTCTGTCTATCACGGTTCTTGAGATACAGCTTGGTGACAGACAGAAGGACAGACGAACAGACGGAAAACAGAGTCTTAGTAATAGGGTCCCGTTTTTAGCCTTTGGGTACGGAAATACAAAAATACCACCTAACAGCTAACAACCTGGTCGCGGTTACATACCTATACTATATACCTAGTAGTTTAGGAGCCCATATGCGGACAAACAAAGTGACACGTAATTTATATATATTAAGACGGCGTGTAAATTTGATTGAAATCGTTGCCGTAGTTTACGAGTCCATAGCGGACAAACAACGTAATTAGTATAAGATATAAGCTACCCTATCATTCAAGTTGGATCAAACTGCACTGCACATTTTTTGAACTTGGCCAGCACTGTGGACTATGGCCTAATTATGACCTATAACTCTCTCATACTGAGAGAAGACTCGAGCCTATAAGTGGGACAATAATGAGTTGACGAGTACGGCTCTTCCCCTCTACTAGGAGAGATACGCGTTAGTAGAAAACTTGTATCAGATGTTGTTCTAGCAACCTATATGGTTCCAAACATGGTTCAATAAGATTGATGGTATAAAAAGCTCTCCTCGCTATGCTTCAAAGAATACCTTCTAGGTCGTTCGTCTTTGCCTCCTTTATTTCTTTTTTTTTATCACACTGAAGTAGCAAACGAGCATTCAGTCCTCCAGATGGTAAGTGGTCACTGCCGCCCATGGGCATCTGTAAGCAACTTCATATAGATTAGGTGTTCTCTAAGTCGATCACAGATGTGTTGCTACTCCTGAGGACTAAGATGATCGCCTCAAATACAAGTGAGCCGGCAACCACACCCTTACAGCGAAACGCAGGAATTGCTTTAAGCTAGAAATAGATGTGGCGGTG
This sequence comes from Cecropterus lyciades, assembly GCA_002930495.1. Taxonomy (NCBI): domain Eukaryota; kingdom Metazoa; phylum Arthropoda; class Insecta; order Lepidoptera; family Hesperiidae; genus Cecropterus; species Cecropterus lyciades. Next base: position 54,434 of record MOOZ01000558.1, on the reverse strand, counting down.
GTACCTCCCCGGTCGAACTACACTGGTTCTACCATCTGGAAAAAAATGTGGTGAGAGACCCAGCAGACTGTGGTGTAACATGACTTCATGTTTTGTTTACTTACAGATATTAGTACTGCGAATATTTGTAATAAATTTCGTTGTAATCTAGTTTCCCTAATTTTAGGAGGTATCCATCATTTTCAAGTCAAAAGTTGCTTATGAGTTTGATACTTATTGCTATTAATAAACTTCCTACGATTATTTTCTGTTTTCATCGCCACGTTCCCAAAAGGCTTTCACAATATTTCGACGAAATATATTTTAATTACACACAATCTCTGTTTGTACAATTTTATTTGCGGTTATGTTTTTTTGATACGGAAATAACATATACTAAAAACAAATAATGTTATATATAACAAATAAATTTATATATTGAAAGAGAACATAAAAACGTTTTAACAAGCGTCACATTAAAATTTTATTCCGTCAAAATGCCCCTATGCCGCTACCGACTGACACGATTGGAACGGAATACCATTCGGTACATTAATTTCAAAAATTTTAACCTGTGAAACTAGCTGCATAATATTGTATGCAGCTAGTTTCACAGGTTAAAATTTTCAGTGGTGTTTCTGGAAAATTAGAAAAGCACGCTTTCCTATAATCTTGAATAACTAGGGTGTTTCTGGACCCGTTTCAAATATTTTCTTTTATTTGATGAGAAACTTCACTACAAAACTTTCTTTCTTGGACATAGGTGTGATCCGATGGTAAACACTTTGGTTATGTGGGTAGAAAACACCATTACTCCTGGTTTTTAGATAATTTGGGATAACTCGGCTTGTACTGACTTGATTCTCATGAAACTTGGAATGACTTGATATTAGGTTTATAAGATAAAATATTACAATGAAAAATTTGACCTTCAACTCCTCAACCCTGATGATGCAGAGTAGTCCAAACCTAAACAATAACAGTTAGCCATTTGGTACTTACGGATATATAATGAAATTGTTAAGCAGAAAAAAACGATTGAAAATTTGACCTTCAATTCTTTTATCCTGATGATGCAGGATACTGCAGGCATAATCTATAAATGTTGGCCATTTGATGCTTACGAATATAGCATAAAATTGCTAAGCAGAGACATGACGCGTCAACTTGGACTTTCAACACTTCAACATACTATACATAAACCGGATTAGATAGGTATTTGGAGCTTACGGATATGTATTAAGCGTGACCTTTAACTCCACAACCCTGATGGAGCAGGGGTACTTTAATCATAAACCATAGAAGCTGGCCATTTGGTGCTTACGGATGTATAATAAGATTGCTAAACAGAGTATATATTATATATATAAGATTAACATTTTGACTTTCAACTCCTTAAACGATGATATGTGAGACGGAAAAATTGACCTTCAGCTCGTCAATTCTCATGATGTATTGATACCCAATGCCTTAACCGCCTGAGTTAGGCATTTGGTGCTTAACTATACATAAGAGCAATCCTAAGAAGAGATGATAGCTCAAAAACTTGAATCTTCTTGAAACTTTTTAAACTACAGGTGTTACCTACTTGGCTCTTATGTATATATAATCCCACCAAAAACATAAATGTAAAAAAGGAGAACCAAGTTCAATAATTATATAAAGAATTAGTAGCAGCTTTCGACATAAAATACATTTAGCATCAAAATAATATTGGTCCATTTGCGTCAAATTGGATAGGTAAAAAAGCTTGATAAATAGGTAGGTACCTTACGAACTTAATGATCGCCATAGGCATACAAATGAACGAATTTTGAACCGCACTATTACTTGTGACGAGAAATGGATCCTGTTCGACAATCGTAAACGCTAAGCAAGTTGGTTGGACCCTGGTTCAGCACCCAAACAATGCCTTAAACGAAAACGTACCCCTACTTTTGTAGGGGTACGTTTTCGTGATGGTCACTATTTGGTGGTCTAATGCGGGTGTAATTCATCACAGCTTCTTACCAAACGAGATGAGCATTACTTCAGATGTGTACGGTGAAGAATTGAACACAATGATGGAGAAGCTCGCACGTCCCAACCAGCTTTGGTCAATCGGCCGGCTCCACTGCTCCTGCACGACAACGCGCGACCTCATACTGCACATCAGACGGCCTCCAAGCTACAAGAGCTGGGGTTGAAAGTTCTCCGTCGTCCGCCGTACTCACCAGACCTTGAGTCTATAGACTTCTACTTTTTTAAGAATTTGGATAACTTCTTGGCGGGAAAAAAATTCAATATCCGAGAGGCAGTACAAAATGCCTTTCAAGAATTTGTTGCCTCCCGTGCAGCAAATTTCTTCAAGAAGGGCATCAGTAAGCTACCAATGCGTTAGGAAAAGATGCATTGATTGTATGGGTGTTTACTTTGATTAATACAAATAAGAAATAAAGAAAAAAATACGCTTCATTTATTTAATGAAAAACGGCAATTTCATAGGTTAAGACCTATTATGATAAGCGCCAACTTTAGAATTATATGCTGTGTATGTACTAAACCAACATGTATGGAAATGCCCCACTAATACTGTACGTATTATTGTTAAAATTTATACCGTGTAAATTATGCAAATAAAGTAAGGGGTATGTATTAGCTTTCTATAATTTTTAATAATACAATTATATATTTAGTCGTGCACTTCCGAACAAGAACCTTCAGTAGAAGGTCAAGAAACGGAATATTAGGGTTTGTAGCAATTAAAATGTTAATTTGATTGCTTGTTGTTCTGATAAATTTTGCTACGTAAGATTTGACGTGAGATTAAAACAATTTTGTTATTTTTATTCCAAATTTATATAAGATAAGATAAGAAATAAGAGTAATTGAAATCATCTGAAGCTTTAATGATCTGTATTTATATTGTTTATTTAATTTTGTGTCTGAGGAGAGTATTAGAAATTGCCCGTTACAATATATTTTCTTACGCTAGGACCGTATCATAGTGACTATTCCATCTGCCACCTTTATTTTGACCTTGACTTGCGTAGATAAATCTTTGTATATCCGTCAATAGGACAAAAAGCGTCGTAGCTCAGTAACTACCAGGATTGCCATGTGGTAGAACCAGTGTAGTTTGACCAGGAAAGTACCTCCACCATACCTATTTCTAGCGTGAAGCAGTTCTTGCGTTTCGGTGGAAGGGTTTGGTTGCCGGCTCACTTATATATAAGGCGACCATCTTATTCCTCGGGAGTAGCAACGTACCTATCTGTGATCAACTTCAGGCAGAACCCCTGTTCTATATGAAGCTACTTAAAGATGTCCATGGCCGGCAGTTACCACTTACCATCAGGTTGACTGCATGCTCGTTTGCTGCTTCAGTCTGATAAAATACTCCTCTACTACTATGTTTGGGGCTGAAGTATGGGAGCAAACGGTCGTGGCAATCAATATACAAGTTTTTATAAAAGGCGACAAATAAAATGTGAGTCATATCACTAAGGATTTTAACTGCTTTGTTTATTGCTTCATCTATTGATTATTTAATAGTGTTTAGCTTTTTTACGTAATATTTAAAGTAACTCCGGGATAAAATATATGGTAGATAATCGTAGAAAAAGAATAAAACATAAAAGCCGGCAATACAATTCCACACTTACTCAGAGTGCCATTAAAGAATTATGGAGGCCCCACTCTAAGCTGCTGCCAGTGACAAGTACAATAAATATAGTATTTTTATTTGAAGCCATAATATTTCTTTGGACTCATTCAAATTATTTATAACTGATTAAAATAGTATATTTTCGTTTTCTTTTATTATCTACATAATTATATAGCAGAATTTATGATTGATACATACCTATATTTTATTACGTTGATATTATTATGTTTAAACTTTAATTTAATATTGAAAAATAAAACTGATTAACTTAGAACAAAATAAAAATACATATTTAATTAGAAATCATTATTTTATAATACTTTGATATTGCCCTACAATATTATATAGGTTTCATTCCATGGTTTTAAAAGTAATTTTATATGTATTATGTTTATTAGCGTTTATATCAATACCATTTTGTTCGGCCCTAATATTAATGCTGAGGTTTTAAATAAATGATATATACTGGACTATTCATTTTTATTTTTTATTATTTTTCTATTTCTTTTATATAATATTTTATAGCTGAGGGTTTGTTTGGTTGAACGTGCTAATCTCTACTGGTTCGAATTGAAATAATATTTTTTGTTGAATAGTCCATTTATTGAGGAAGACTATAAGCTATATAACATCATGCCATGTTTGTTAGTTTATTTTTTGCTTATCTAGTAGCGGGTGAAACCGCGGGACACAACTAGAAAAATATGAAAACACTGTCTACGTTTCACTTAAAAAGCAAACGTGTTGAAATAATACTTTAAAGGGTATTTACATATATACAATAATTATTTTGATTTTATGTTTCTATATAATAAACATCGAAGTTATCTTCAAAGATACTAGAGATTACCACGTTAAATTTTAGAAAATGCGTGTACAGCATTTGTACGTGAATGAAGACACAGTTAAAAGCTCATAGAATAATAATAAGAGGTTCGCGACCATGCCTATTTCTAATGAACCTTTTTAATACCACTGCTGGATACGGGTTTCACCTACAATTGGGGAAGACATAGATGGGGTAGTAAATTAATTGGCAGTATCGGATGTTTTCAAACCGCCAATAAACCTTCTGATTAGTAGTAACGATCGTCACCTTACGATAACGACCAGGACCAAAGGCTTAACGTGCCCTTGAAGCACGAAAGCGCGTATGAAATTTTGTCATTTGCGGTGACCCACCCAATTATTATCAAAGCCGCGGGACTATTTGTGTTTTACTTATGCACGTAAATATTTATTAAACAAATTTACATGATTCAGATAATTATAAAATATTCAAAATGACTTTTTTGATGTCTTACTGGTAGGAATGGGATTCCCTCGTCATACCTGCAGAAGATCTAGTGTATTTGATAAGTTTCGTCATTGCGGATATTGTATATTGTTAAATGTAAATTATTTGATGAATGTTACGTAAGCGATAAGAGCCTTAAACCTCTGCTGCTATTCAGTTGCCGTAGTTACTATGTAAAATTGGGTTCCGTTTACGATTGCGCCAATCGCCCTTAATTTTAACCGTAACGATCGACCGGGAGCTGATGTTCTGTGGATATGATTTTAGATTGCGGTTAAAATCTGGAGTGCCGTTAAGAAAATAGCCACGCTGAATATTCAGGAGGCTAAACGCACGGTTGTATCGCATAGCCTGTTTTCATTAGCATGATTGGGCCGGACCGGTTAAAATTCTGCCGTGAGTACCGTGCAATAGAAAATGTTGATGAATAAAACAGGAATCGTGTGAGTACTCAAAGGGAATCTGTTATGAGATCACTCGAATGCTCGAGTTTTGGCAAGACAAATCAAAAAGAATCCGTTTTTCCAATCATTTTATCGTATTGCCCGGTCATTCAAACGTTTCCTGTATTAAATTGTGGGCTTCCAATTTAAACGAATTTTCGCTTTGGATATAAAAATTGTCACGTTCATTCAGTTACCATATGGGGTTTATTTTACGAATTTTCAAATGGTTATGTATATCCATACATAATGACTGTGAATATGATTCTGCAGGGAACATAATGTTTTATCAATTTTCTTACGAGTGTGTTAATTTTGAGTAGTGATCCTGACTAGGCTCTACTTGAAGGAATTTCAACACATAATATGTACATATATACATAATATGTACACATAAATAGATAAGTCGAGATTTCAACAACATATTCTACTAGCGAAATAATCCTTCGGACAGAAAAGTTTAGTCCAATAGTTCAGAATATTGTTTGAAAATAAGTAAACACAAGGAATTCCTAATACTCTGAAAGAGTATCGTTCCACAAATTCCAAAAATAATAGTAATTACTCGGTGTTTATGATTTCTACATAAATAATCTTATGTTGTATTTGCTATAGATACACTTAAACGCAAATTCACAAACATTCAGACTCAGGATATAAATTTAAATTTATCATCTTAAAAATGTCTTAACAATAATATAAATTTAACCTACTTTACGACTTAGGCATATTTAATCAACATAATTTCTTTAACAAAAAATATCTATGCCGTTTAACATGAGCCTCTTTAAAATCTGTTACTCAACTTATTGGCAGTTTCGAGAAACTTGCTCCAACTAATTCCTCATAATTTATCTGGAATTCTCTTCGCATCGATTCCCGCGGTGTACCAGTGCCTTGATTTACCGGCGATTTCCTGCACCACCATGTTATAATGACAACAATATAATAAATTCGAGCGAATAACAAATTCGTGCCACCGTTAAGGTATATAATAATTACGCAGCCGTTAATGGATCCAATTTATTTTCGTTAATTGACGCGAGGCAGTGCAGTGTTTTATTTAAACTTTATTAAGCCCCATTCTGCTCTGTTTTATGCAACTTAGCAATGTAGAAACTTAGAAATGTAGTATAGTAGTATTTTTTTATAACTTTCGCCTGTGCGTTTTAAATCAATCAATCTTTTTAATTCAATTCAAAAGATTGATTTATGTTTCTTTTTTGAGATAAAATTTAGATTACTTTCCATTAGAATTCATGTTAAGAATGTTGTAAAAAGTTATTACAAATAGTATTTATGTAACATTTTTTTACGTGAGTTAACATCGCAGACTACAGCTAATTTTAAATAATGAAGTCAATAATACACGTTACATAAGGTAATATATAATTTTAATCACAAGTGAAAATATTGAAGCATGAATACATTAAAATAAATCATGAAGACCATCATTGAAATACATATGTAAAAGACAGCAATATATATATCTTTAGCAAATGTAATAATTCAATTCTTTAAACGCAGTTCTAACTAGTTTACACTTAAAATATTGCAGCAGCCTGAATTGAATTAGCGTTTCATACACCGACACGCGGTGGCAATTTTGACGTTTATACCAATTACCTCCCATCGGGCAAAATGGTTAACTATGAAAGCGTTGCAGACTGTTGGATTTTAATAGGTCATTGATAGCTAACAAGAATGCAAATAACATTTTTAGCGTGGGTTACAAATTTGAATTTTTGATAACTTTATATCATATATTAAGTATATATTTTTTGTGATAAGAACTTGGCGTAAGAGAGACAGACGGATGACTGAACGCAAGTGGTTTACCTGATCAACATTGGCAACCTAATACTGTTACACTGCTGGGAACAGGTGTACTCTTAATGTACGAAAGGTTTTTGTGACCGCGTTGTTCAAGTGCGAATTATTAGATTATGCAAACCTTTGAGATCGTTTTAAAATGTTTTTCTAATTCCCTTCTACATTATCTAAGTGGGATATTGCCTGTTTATATTAATCCTTTTTACGAGCTCACGAGAGACCCAACCCATTGTATCGATTGATTGTATAGATTTTTAGTTCCATTTATCAGCCCAGGAAATTCTGGACAGCCATATTCCTGAATCTATTAAATTTTGTTGTTTTTGGAACAAAATTCCATATTGCGGTTTGCGGGGAGTGCGAATTGGTGGAAATCGTCAGGTAACGAAATATGCTGTATATGTATGCGTGCGTGTATCGAGCCTACTACAAAAAAAACAACATGGCAAGCATGGCAGTCGGGCGTAAAATACCTCTATAACTTATTAATTTGGGTCAATTAGCATGTCATAAGGTGTGAGTGCAACAAAGCATGTCTGTTTTAATTATTTTTAAACGTGTCACAGAGCAAAAAATGACAATTGGTTGCCTGGTTACCTTTGGTTTATAATGCAAACAAACACAAAAGTTCTATCCATGACATCATTTTTTTAAGTCGACTATCAAATTATTTTTTAGTTGTGTGTTTTGTCGTTACGTTGGGAGTTTGGTGAATTAACCGAGTGAAAAAAACGAATTACACGAGTTTCAATTAAAATGCGGGTCTTTCCACAGTCTTGTTAGGCTAATTAAGACTAGAAAATATCGAAACGAAATATATTAACATGTTGAATAGTATAAATAAAATTAAATGATTGTAGTTTCATTTGAACTATGGTAAAGTAAAATCTATGTTTATATAAATATATGTTTGCCTGTATGTCCTTTATAGAATCGTATGCATATACTATGCATTTGATCATGTGATGATGATGATCTTTAGCAAAGTTGTTGTGCATGAGCCCACGAAGGTTTCTGAGTTGTTACGACCAATTTTTGACAGATAGCACCACTGCAATTTGAATATTTATGTAATATGTTTCCTTCAAATTTATTTTAGTTAGAGGCGTAATAAACAAGTTTGTTTGTACCCGACTGCAATGAAAGTAATACTTTTCGAATGTTTTTTTTTTTTATTATCACGTATCGGTGATATTATATATATTGGTTATATGGATTGAACTTCGTTCTTGACGAAAGCCCCCGGCCCCACTTTATTTTTTATATATCTTGTTATTATTCGGCTAAAGGATTTTTGCGAAGAATAATGCTGGCCTAATATTTCTTTAACTTCATAAAGTTAAGGTCCGTAATCTACCCAGCTTACTAGGTTAGTTTAATAATTATACAAATGCGTAGTAATTTCACTTGATATTAGTTAAACTGCATACTAATTTGTCCCAGTTACTGCAAAAAAAAACAGTAAATAACTAAGTAAAAGCCATTAATATATAGACCATCTACACATCGACAGTATTTCTTCATAGCCGCTCACGCGATGTGGTCGGGCTGCAGTCGAGACTCAGAACACTATAATTAGAAGTGCTTTAACTAACAATCAGAGTGAACTATTTCATCATTTCATTAAAGTTACCTTGAGAAAAAATTGGTTGTCGGTAAAGTCGATTTACGGACGATAGTTTTATGTGATAACGTCATAAAGAAACACTGATGAACAATTGCGTACTTTTATGAATTTAATTGAATTATTATCACTTAATTCTCATTATTTTGTGTAATTCAAGGAAGGAGATAATTAAAAATTATAATTTTTCGATAAATTAACATTGAGAGAGAAGACAGATAAATGTGAACAAGCCGACGCTTGGGCCGATCGTGCCTCTCTATTGCTTGTTTCGCGCTCTCGCTTGCTTTCTTGCTTGCTCAGGCGGAACGTGACACTTTCGTGTTGATCGATTTATATCGTCATCACGTCAAAAAGTTTTATTATTATTTTATTAATAGCATACGAGCACCTAGCGCTGTTGATGATAATATCACTATGTCATACATAAAAAAAAAAACATATTTTTGAAGAATCTGACTGCAAATAAAGCCGCAATACTGTTTATTTGTATTGTGGTATTTATTTAAATTTTTATGCGAAACGTTAAAGATCAAAATTAATAAGGATCAAATTCTATATATCACTTTCTATATACATACTATATACACATTACTTTCTGATAAAATTAACTCTATTAAACATATACCAACAATATTTTAACAGTGTTAGATTTATGATTTTAGATTTATGATATTATCGGGGAATAGATACATTTTTTTTTAACAAAAAATGGATACCGACTTCAATGTCACCAAAAAGAAAAAAAATATATATGTTGGCTTCTTACATACACAGTACATAGTTCTGAACTCGGCGCTCATATACGCTTTTTAGTGATGATACGCTTATATTTGTCTTCATATAATATCACAAATATTGCAATCAATCACAAATATTGAAAGCATAAATTGAAACATAAATACAAATGTAAATTCAACTTCCAGCATAAATGTAAAATTTAGTGCTAAGCCATGATTAACAAGTCTTTTATAAATTATATAGAGGTGAATTAAGGTTAGGTCTGTATTTATATGAAATGGGCGCACCCGCTTCCTTGTCGCCGCCGCCCACGTTGCGGACTGGTCCAGCGCTGCAGAGGGGGATGACGGACTCGATCCCGAGGAGGAGGCGATCCGGCTGAG
>MOOZ01000558.1:19033-32652 GCA_002930495.1 Cecropterus lyciades | reverse complement strand
CTAAGTTTCTACACAGTCAAAAAAACATACAAATACCTCAATTTATAGAATATTTAACGTATGACAAATAATTCAAACGTTTTCTTGGACAGGATCGATATGCAATATGGATTTACAAAGATAGATCGATATAGAGCAAGAGAAAGAGCATTAGGAGAAGAGAAGGAGTATCCTTAATTTTATTATTGTTTTAAAAAGTACTAAAACCTTTGTTACTTTTGTTAATATCGTTTTGATAATTATCCGTATATTTGTTTTTATGGTTTAAAGACATTTATTCTCATAAAGAATTACATTAGTCACCTACATGAGAACATTAAAAAGAGTAACAAAACTTTAATTCGTTATGTTCGTCTTTATAAGTGTTAGTCAATTAACACATTAATTGTCTATTCTGTGTAATTTTTTAAAACGTATTCTGCTAATTTTGTTTTGTATGTGTTAAATGAGTTTACATTTTTAATGTGTGCAGGTATGTTATTATAAAGCTGCACTCCTTCATAAGTTACTGTTTTTCTTCCATATGACGTTCTAGTTTTAGGTAGGACAAGAAAGCTGGCTCTACTTGTTCTTCGTTGTCTGAGGTGTTTTGCTTTTGTAAAAGTGATACTGGAATGAATGGATTAACAGACATGGCTCAATTACATTATAACATAAAATAATGGAATAACCTTATTATATGTTTTGTTGAATAACAAGTGTCCTTTTATCCTGAAAATTGGAATTTTTAACTGTATTTATTAACGAGTGTTTAAAAAAAAAATAAGAGAAAATTTGGCTTGAGAGAGCATTCAAAGTTACCTTATGTTTTGACTATCTTTGAACGGAACTATTTTGAAAATAAAAATCCTAAAAATTTAAAATCGTGGGTAACATTGAAATCTTATTTTGAAAAAAATAGGGTGGGGCTGTGACATGGACACAGCCGTGTATTCGTCGTGAATACGTTTATGTAACGGGTTATACTTTTATTTATTTATACATATATTTGTTGACGTAGAAGCGATATCATCAGCTACTTGCATAACTTCAAGCGCCTCACCTGCAGATGTACTGGCACCGTCGTTGATCCGCACGGCCGAAATCATTCTTTTACGTTCCCGGGACTGCTTGAGTCGGTCATATGGTGTTTTATTATTATCATTTGATTGTTCGCGAGAAGACCTTTCCAACAGTAGGTATACGATTTCTGTATTTGGTTTTGGCTTTTCGCATAGGCCGACATTACATATTTTTGATATATTTTTTTATCTAACATCGTATTATATTCACTGTCACTTCTTTAAACTAACGTTTCATATATGTATAATCGATAGATTTTGACGACAGCTGACAATTAAAACTTAAACGAACATCGTAGCTTCTCCGAGTCACAAGTTATACGAATTGAAATCTCCATATGCAGCAAAAGAACCTCAAAATGGCAGCACTTGCCCGTTCACCACGCGCGATGCGTCACTGATCTCGCTTATTGTATTAAATTATTTGAGCCTTTAGCTATCCAGTGGTATATTTTAATTTTGGATTTAGACGATAGAATCGAAATTACAACGCCGAACTTGTTATCATTAGATTTTTTGGATTGCCCCCGTATGGTAGTAAAGTAAAGACGTATTCATTTCAAAATTAGAAGTATGAAACAAGTTTCTTTCAAAGTTACATGAAAATTCAAAGTTACCGAACTTGATTGTAGGGTATCAAAGTGAGCATACAATTTCACGTATACTAGAGATTTCATTCCTCTGTTACTAACTGAAGATGGTAAACCCTTTGCGGTTTGACTCCAAAAGCACCACAGCCACTTCTATTTCTTTAAAATAAACGTTGTTGTCGCATGTTCTGATGGATTTGGTAAAACAGACAAAAAGACTTAGAAAAAATTTCCACGTAGTAGTTCTCTAACGTAGTCCTCGGAGATAGCAATGCATCTGGCTGTAATCTTATCTGGGGTTGATCACAGATGTCCGTAGGTGGCAGTGATCACTTACCATTAACTATATTTATATGAAACCAAAATTTATTCGAAAGTCGAATGAGTCGAAAAGCAATTTTGTGTCTTGTTTCCAAATAACCAATCAAAGTAACTTTCATTCGTCCGCGCGCTGCATCTGACGGGTCTATTTGTCTGGTGTCTAAGGAACAGTGTGCGAGACATTCATTCGCTGAATGGACATGTACATGGAAAATGAATTGTACCTCCGTGGCCCTTGAAGATACGTTGCGTAGAGATCGTTAACATATTTTGTGTGTTTTTTATGGAGTGTATAATCTATTCATATATCAAACTCCACAATTTTTTTTAAAGAAATTAGATAACGTTCATCGCGCTAAAAGTTTTCCGTATGTAAAGTAAACTCACTGGCTTGGTTAAAATAGTTATGTATGCAAAGTTGAATTCATAGATTTTTTATCACAAATGAATATATTTTATATGCACCTATTATAATCGACAATAACTAAAATAATCCGAAAAATGGGTGCAGGGAAAAAATATTCAAGCAACGTATAATATTAACAGAGTAATATGATTATTATGACTAGTTCATATTCATAATATTTTCTTGTTCATAATGAAATATTTTATTTAAACTAGCTGAATTAAAAATATAATTTGACATACTTTCAACATCTTTAACAAAATAGCATTTTTTATATTGATAGTGCGCGCATCGTGGTGCCAGTTCGTGAAAATCCAAGATCAGTCCGTCAAAAACCAGAACAAACAGACAGGCAGACAACATATTTAAATTGTTTATATATTACATGTTTAAATTGACACCATTGTTTGAAAACCTCATATTACTTCCCACGATTGAGACTAATTCAATGTTAATATCGCTAAAGCCGCTTGGGCTTTCAGAGCAAGCCAATTAAATCAACTAACTACACTAAAAGAAAATTGCCCACCTTTTTATTCAATCAGGTTAAAAATATATTTATATTATATATAATAACGCGTTAGTTAGATATATAATTTAAAATTAAAAAGGGTCAGGTACCCTTTTCACGAAAATATATTTGTTTGACTTCAGATAGAACCCCTGTTATTAGAATAAAGCTGCTAATACATGTCCATGGGCTGCAGTGACCATTTACCAGGTGGACTGCATGCTCGTTTGCTACTTCCATCTTATACACAAAAATGTTCAGAACCTATGAGTATGTGTGCAAAAAGAAACAACTTAATATATGTATATTATATATGTAATCTTTTCTTAAACTAAACAAGACCATAACAAGGTCGTATTCAACAATATCTCTCACATCAATCGCACCGTGTCGGAGAAGTTAGACAAATTGCTTTTCGTGCGTTCTGTGCCAATACAAAGTTGTTTGATATTTCAATATATTATTTTTTATTGTTTGAGCTTGTCACGTATCCGCAGATTGATTGGAGACTAAAGGTTTGAACGTTTAAATGGATGTGAATAGGAAATGTTATATAATTTTTAGAAGTACCTTATCGAATCAAATTGACGTTGAGGTATTTGCCATACGTTTTTCATTGTTTGGTATTCTTTTTATAATCGTAATTTTAATGTAAAACATATTAAAAAAGGGTGTGTCACCCCGACGCACGACTGGAGTTTACTCCTTAAATACGGTTGTCGTTTAGACAACCGTATTTAAGGAGTAAACGCAAGGCGCAATAAAATAAAAAAAATACATTTAAATAAGTTTCAATTGTTGTAAACGGCGCGCTCTATGCGACGGATGAAAAAACTCGAAGTAAGTTTAAATTGCTGTAAACAGCGCTAACTATGCGATGGATGAGAAAACTTGACGTAATTATCAATTGTTGTAAGCAGCGCCATCTATGCGACGGATAAAAAAGGGAAGGGTGCGCACCAAAAACGTAATGAGGTCATTCGATCACTAGATTTTACTCATATTTTTCTCATACCGGGCGCCTTACATGAAAATCGATTCTTAAGGAGTAAACTCCAACAAAAAGTATTAAAGTACGGAGGGTACACTTAGTTAGATCCTCCGTTGACTTAAATACTTTTTATTTAACAAACGGGCTTAGTGATGCTAAAATTGAAACATAATGAATTACTGAATTACTGAATGAATTATTACCAGAACAAGTGCAAGATGCAAGTGGTGCATTGCAGTTAGTCTCGTAGGATTTATGGCAGAAGTCGATTATTCGATTAGTTTAGTCATCATCACAATCTTCGGGCTAAGCCGAAGCTGAATGTTTGAAAACTATAAATAAAACAGTTACTAATTGTCTAAAAGTGAACAGTGTCATAATTTGAAAAAAAAAAATGCATGTTGATTTTATATGAAAAACTTCTTAAGCTGATTGCAATTATTTTGCAACTTGTCAAAAATTATAAAATTTCGAAATAATATGAATTTTAAACACAACTGGCAAAGCAAGCCCACTAAGGAGTGTGCGCTTACCTCTGCGCTGTACCATATCAATTGTAATATGGTGTATTCTTTAAAGTTTGTTCATTTTTTTTTTGCTTGCTAAATACCTTCGGTTTCAGAAAAAACTGCGGCTCATTTTGGCCGAAAGTGGCCAAAGCCGAAGCCAAAGCTTCGGTCGGACACTAAATGCAGTTAACCTGCAAGAAGTATGTATAAATTTATAAGCTTATAAATATATGAGAAAAAAATAATAATTGTCAATTTTTTTGTCAATTTTAAACGCTTGAAATTTTAACCCTGAATGTGTTAACGACAACACTACTGATGTAGAGTATTGTAGATAAGGAATTATAATAATGAAATAAGCTTATCACAGTGTAACATTTAAATTTTTGGCAAGGTTAAAAAGGTTGGGCAGTCATACGAATAAAGTTTCCTGGTCTATTTGGTTTTGATTTTGTATTTATGATATTATTGTGAATACTTTTCATTTATTATCAATGTTAAGTCTGACAATAGGAATGTTTGAAGACGAAATTAAATTTAAGACTGAAATTTTACTCCACGTCTGATTATACATAGTCATGTATTTGTAAGTAATCCTTAATATAAATCAGGCGGTATGCATGCTTAATGCATTGTGATAAATAAGCTGTGAGATTTGGTGCGGGATAAATCGTTGGGATTTATATGTTAAATTTACCTGCTCGGTTTAAAATAGATGGCTTTACTACGCCCACTGTAATATCGATCTCATCTCATCAATATTCGATTTCATCGAACAATTTTTGCAGTTGTAGTAGTTTATACATCACGCATGCTGAGAGTATTTTTTAACTACTGATGAATCACAAAGGAATTTTGAGTATCACCTCACAGCTGGGCGGTCTGAATAGTGTACCACCATAGTTCTCCAATACTACCCGCATTGTAGGATAAAGGATACACCATCTATGAAACAAATATATATGTTACAAATATATTAAATGAAATGAACTAACAGTGTACACTGATTATCACATTTTAAAGATATTTTGATAGTAAAAAATATAAGAGAGTATTTCTTTTCAAATTAGGAATATATAAATTTAAATCAATTCAGATATATAAAAGTTTAGTATAGGAATTATTTTTGTAGGATAAAAAAACTGGTCTCTATATGCTACACAGACAATTTATGAACTTGACGTCACACTCTATACTGTTTAAAACATCTCGAACGATTAAGGCACCACTACGTTTTCACAAAACACCATATTTAAGACATCGCGGCGGGGTATCGCTTAATTCAGATACAATATACCTACTTAGCTGAAATAAAGTAGGGACACTGCATAATCATCATGTCCGCAGGCTTAGCCATTAAACACATGATTTGCAAAAAAAATTTGATCATATCGAAAAATTCTAGTAAATAAGTATATAGTCAAACTAATAAAGGGTCTGACTTAGCTGTATAGCTTAAGCAGTACTCCTCGGTCGCGAAGTTATAGTACAATTTTAACGGGCAAATGTTATATTACTACAGTTAAAACATCGGTGTAATGCGATCGAATTTGATGGCTTATCAATAGGTATTATTTTTTACTTTTTAAACGTTTGTTCACTTTCCAGGTGGTAGAACCAGTGTAGTTCCACCGGGGAGATACTACCAAGATGCACCCATTACGAGCGCGAAGCAGTTCTTGCGTTTTATTGGAAGGGTGTGGTTGCCGGGTCACTTATATATGAGGTGACCATCTCAGTTCACGGCAGTAGCAACGCATCTGTGATCGACTGCAGATACAGATGTCCATGGGTGGTAGTAACCACTACAGTCTGATAAAAAAGGGCGTTTTAAAATATTTAATTTATTTTTAATTGAAATAAATTTGTACATCTTTATTTGATTCTAATCATCATATCATTACTACAAAAAGCAGACAATACTTGGTGATTTTTACATATCAAAACAAGAGACTTGAGCCGTTTAGAATAAATGAGCCTGTCAACCGCAGGTGTGATGACGGCGCGTACCAGTTTACTTAGCTGCGCGGGTGCGCGGTAACTTACATTCGCATAATTCGCTACACGCCTTACATTATTGACAACGGGTGGGATACGTCACAGACTAGTAATAAGCAGTAGGTTGTAATTAAAAAATATTAAACAACCTCTTCTTTACTATATTTTAATATTGTTACGTTTTTATGGTGTTGGAAGTTATTCGGCTTATTTATATTATGTTAATTGTATTAAAATATACTCTTGTTCTTTTAATGGTACCTAAATTTGTCTAACTTCTTGTGGTTTCGACGCCGACGCCGTAAGGATGACCTACAGGGTCAAGGTCTTTACGGCGGCTTAGAGCAGTTCTTTCTCCAGAAACAGAGATTTTTTGCTATAAGTTGGAGTAGCAAATAAGCACGCAGCCCATCTGACGCACCTGACGGTAAATTGACATAGCTGCCCATGGACGTATGTATGCAATTTCGTATAGAACAGGGGTTCTACCTTAATATGAGTTGCTATTACCAAGGATTAAGATGATCACCTTATATGAAAGTGAGCCGGCAACCACGCCCTTCCACCGAAACGTATAAAGTAAAAGAAATAGAAATTAGTGTGTTGGTTGGTACCTCTCCTGTCGAACGTTCTACCACCTTGTATAACCGCGGTTCTTCTTCGTAAATATACACATATTTAACTAATAGTTTCTTTATACCGCTCAGATGCTTTCTTAAGACGTCAAATACGATATGCCTGAGTGTGATACAGTTTAATTTTACGTTTCTTGTCTAAAAAGAGATGATTCATAATTACATGTAAAAAAATATAAATAAAGAGATTTCATCAATCATATAATATTAATGTTGTTAAAACTAGAAAATAATTATTTTAAAACGAGTTTTTTTATATATACGATTGAAAGTAAATAGTAATAGTAGATTGTAAGTGACCAGTGTCGCCCATGGATGCAACTTCATGGCATGGTTTTTATCTGAAGTGCTTCACGATAGGAATAGGTGTGGCGGTGGTACCTCCCCGGTCGAGCTATACTCGTTCTACCATCTTCCAAATGTTTATTATTAAAATAAAAGATTTATTGTTTGCGATCAAAGCTGCAAAAAATATATTTGTAACAGTTTTAATACTGATATTTACAACTTGAAAATAATATGTTAACTGTGAAATATTGCATTGATTCCAGAAAGATCCACTCTGTACAATCCATACCTAAGTACAATCCTACCGGTTTTTCCTTTTACTGTACATTGTTACTGCCGAAACGTTGCTGTTTCAGTGTTTGCGCTTAATTAATTGTTTCAATAGCAACGCAGCGTTTATTCGCTTATTTTCCTCGCAGTAAGATATTCCAAATGGATCATTCATATGAATACGACCAATGTGGAAGGAATAATTTCGACGAAAGCTAACGTGCCTTAAATAATTTCTTCCCTCGCCAAATATTTGCCGAGAAGTCAACGCGGTGAGCAAAAGCAAACGTATTCTAAATACTTTAGCCATGGTGAATGAAAACTCTTCTAAATAACTTGTTTTTACTTGCTTAACTTGGGTCTTTTCAATAATTGAACGGGCAATTAAGGTTTCTACTTCTCTATTTCTACTTCTCTCTCTTTGTTTATTATTATATACACAAGTATTTTATATGCGTTATGGTTTACGTGCTTGCTGAAAAAAGTGTTATATTACACTTTTTAAATTGTACTAACATTTCATAGAGATCGTGGGTTTTAATGAAGTAAAGACTAAATATTACATTAAAATAAGGATCATTAACATATTTCCATTTTTTTCAAATTAAATTCAGTACTTTGGTTTGATCAATATTGAATGACATAGACAAATGTTCTGAAATTATAAAAAGAAATACTTATTTGGAGTTCTACAAATAATTATTTTTACAAGTGTGTGCGGTGTATACAGGCACATGGAACTTTCCTTTTTATTCCTTTTTATAGAGCGAAGACACACAATATCAACTCGTGAGATTCAGCAATCATAATATTACGATGGTTCAGTGAAAGTTTATGTTAGTTATAGGGTAGCTGCTGACTCATATTGCGGAAGGTTCGACGGTTCTAATATAACTTCATAAACGGTAGACGACTGTGAAACGACGACGACGACGATGAAACTGAAACTAAACGAAAGAAGAAACGAAATGAAAATTCGCTTATCACTATTTAGTGTTTAACATAACGTGGCAATTCTTCTAATCTTTAACCTTCAAATTAGCAATCGTACACATTCAAGAGGGCCATAGGACTCACCTACCCTTTTTTAGGATTAAATTGAAAAAATACTATACTAAATTCTTGTTTTTATAAGAAATTTCTAATCTTGGTTTGAAGAACTTATCTACCTTTAATTAAAAGGTTTTCTCTTGACTTAATTGAGTACAATATAAAGGTGATGCGCGCATAATGAAGAGCTTTGATAGTAATTATACACAGTGTAACTGAACGTCTAGCCGGTTTAATTTGGCTTAAAATAAGCACATATGGATAAATCCAGAGAAAGAAATACGAATAACAAAACCAGAATAATGCGGACGATTCCAATTACCCTACCTCTATTGGATTAATGAAATCTCTCCACCGTCTGACAACTGCACAGGTGTATTTTCGTTTAATAAACGTTGAATGGAAGGTCACTGGTATCAAAGGTCGCGGATAAAAGAATTTAACCTTTTTGCCCTTTTTCCTCGCAAGACAAAGAGAGAGAGAGAGAGGATTAAATGCATAGATAGCTTCAGCTATAAAGAGATTCGAGTCAAAGATAATAACTAACAGAAATAAGTCCCAAGTGTCTTGTGTCTCGTAAGAAGTTTGTATCCCCACTTCTTCGTTGTTTTTTTATACAGGTACTCAATCTAAAATACAATTCATGGCGTAAAAATAAATATTTTCTTTTATTCTCGTTCTATTCTTGGAAATTGATATTTTCGACCGCAGAATTCGGGATTATACGGTACTTATATAAAATTAATTTAAAACATTGTTTTTTTGCAATTTCGCAATTATATTATGTTGCTTTTTATCTTGAATGGATAAAAATATTATACGATTTATATTTATACGTATTTCGTATTCAAAGCTTACAATCTAATATTTTTTTCTGATGAAAAACTTTATAAGCGAAGCACCATTTAGCATTTACGTTATATTATGCATTAGCACGGTACTGAGATCGGGCAGCGAGCAAGCAAAATGGCGGGGCAAAAAATTATATTCCAGGTAACATAAGGTAAATTATAGTGAGTGTATACTTCTCGTGACTAAAATAAAGTGCAGTTAATATTTCTCATACACACTCTATCGGCTAATACATTTGAGAGGTAAGTACAAATTCAATGTATGCGAATATCCTCCCCAGTAACCTTTCGTAGTTCGATTCCGGAGGGACTACTATCATACCTATTTACATTGTTTGTATGATGAGAGAAGGGCGAATTTACGCTTTTACAAAGTGTCAAATTTACGCTTTTACAACTTAGTTCTCAGAGGTAATTACTTATCGCTAATCAATATTAGACTCTAATCCTATCTTGAATTATTCACAGATGTCTTTTCTGGCGGCAGTGGGTATTTACCAACAGGTGCACTGTATGCCTCATTATAAAAAACTCTCCGCATCTCATTTCATTACAAATCACTGAAATTGTTACATTCTAATGGTGTAATTAAAACGCTTCCGCTTTCAATTTATGTTTTTTCTTTCTTTTACGTGAAAATATTTATACACATCGGAAAAACGAGCAATGAGTAGACTTTTGGTTGTCATCGATAAATCTCTAGAATAGGCCTCCAACTAGTTACAGGATCTGTATCTACTTCTATTCAGTTAGCGACACAAGCTCAAAGGCTTCGCTATAGTGGTCCATTAGTAGATTCGCTAGGATCGTGGGAGTAATTATCTCGTTTGATGTACATTGAGTCATCACGAGAATTATGTCAAGTTGGAGTTAAATAAAACTGGACGTCCTGTATAAGTATTTCAAATACTGAGTTGCTATCTTCAACTAAAACATATGTTTTAATTTTTTTACCAATTAGTCTCTAGAAGCACAAATGTTTTCATTTCAATGTCTACTTTACCATTCCGACATCGATTATTAGTCCGACAAGTTTATTTTAAATTTGTCGTAAATCCTATCTCCATATATTTTTGCATCATCTGCATAAAACTTTGCATCTTCAGAAATTCCAATGCTATTATTTGTCTTTGAAATGCAGTTCACCGCATAGAACTTACGATGCAGTTTGGCATTTCCAAGACTCGATTATGCATGGTCAACAAAAGATTTAAAGAATATCTTCGTGAGATATCCATAAAATTGAGCGAGCAACTTTGTTGTTATACTTTAAGATTTTAACAATAGATATGTTTTATGTTTTTATTATATAAATAACAATATAAAAAATACCCTAGACAGAACAAATACCGTTATGGAAATAGGATTCGTAGTGTAAAATGTCGTCTTTTTTCTCTTGTCTTCGTCTTCTAAGTTACTCGATGTGTTTCTGCTTGGATTGGCCTTTTATACGCAAAGTTATCTGCTGATATTTTTTGAGATTACCTAGATTATTTTTGAACCAAGTTATCCCTTAAAACTTAATTTCATATTCATCCAGAAAATAAAACGAGTTCTAACATCTACAAGATAGGTGTTATACGACAACTGTTACCTTAACCAACTGATATGCATATAAGTTGGTTTGTTCTAAAAAACTTAAGTCTACGTATTAAGGAAAATTGAACTTAAGAAAGAGTCATTACAAGAACACCCAGAAATCATTACACGAAACATAGAGTTCATCGCTCTTACGTGACTTCATTACGGATTCGTGGCGATGCTAGTGACACCTCCCACTTTATATTTATTTAAGTGATACAACCAGAACCCTACTTATATAAATCATAATACACATATGTGACTAATAAACGCATAGTGTAACATGAGTGTTAAATATACTATATTTGTTTTTATTTTACTTAATGGTTGCTATTGGATTTTGAACTCTTAATTATTAATATTATTAACACAGACTTTTACTACATAGTTAATGTCTGTGTTAATAATATTCTGGATAAAAGTTGGTTTAACATAGACAATATTTAGTTTATACTGTCATAAAAAGGTTAGGTTAGTTACCTTTATACAATTTGAAAAATCAATTCCAAGAGCCATAAATATCGAAATATCATCTATATCGGATCTTATACTGGAGCATCCATTTCAGGTTTGTAAGTCATGTGCATATCAAAAATTATTACTCGCAAAATAACCCGTGGAAACATATGGGTGAGCGTGAGAGAGCTTCAGTTTTTTTTAATAGGCATCCGGTACTCGCTTATACTTCCCATTTATACCAAATAACTATTTTGACCTATTTCAATACATCGCGAACAAATAAACATGTACTACTTGGACGTGTCACTGAGATATTTACATATATGCTAACATTTAAAATGTATTCATTCTACGAAGCTACTCTTGTATTTCTAAATGACCTCTTGTTGTTCCATGAATTGCATAATAGCATTGCAATTATTAAGGAAAAAAGGAATAAAATAAATAAAAAAATATTCTTTTAACACTCGTAGTCTCCTAGATAGACGATTACATGAGCAGGCAGACCCAGAAAGCGGCTGGTTCCATGTTCTGAGTATAGATTCCGACTTTGGTTAATGATAGTTGATATCACACGAGTCATAGTATAGACCTTTGAATATTAATTAAAATAAGAAGATACATCATCACAATCATTACCCGAAGCTAATTAGTACAAAGTAAAAAAGTTATTAAATTAATCAACATGGACGTAATTAAATCACAGAAATAGTAATGGAGTCCATTACGCGAGCACGCTTTCATCATTACGCGAAAAGCAGAGCTAATCGTGCGAACGTGACCTTGTTACGAATCTAATTCCCCTCGATGACATTATCTCGGCGAAGTAATTTTGGATTTTTTATGTGGATTTTGCGTAAAAGTTTCGTTTTCTTAATATTTCGTTGTTAGTGCAATTCCGGATAATTATTAAATATTCAAAACTCTATTTTATTACCCGCTTTTTGTTTTTACTCTATACATATGTATATATTTTCACGTCTGATTGTTTAAGGTGTGCGCGTATTAGATGTAAATTATCACTATCATCTTATTTAAAGTAGAAAACAATGGTTAAGATAAAAAGAATGTGAAAGTTTTAGAAGCCTGTGTACATAATCAAGTCTTTATTAGACATAACCTTCTAAGCGTGTATCAGTATGGGTTAAATCCCAGTCTAAGTACCACTACTGTAATGATTATAGTTACTAATGATATAAGACAGGCTATAGATGTTAGAAAGGTTGCAGTAGTGGTGTGCTAATTGACTTTTCAAACGCTTTTAACACAATTAACCATAAATTCTCCTCTCCGTTCTATTAAAGCTGAATTTCACTCCAAGTCCTCTCACTTGCACTGCTCAAAAACATCAGAAAAGCCACATAATTTGCGACTGTGATAGGTCTATCGTCATTTCATATCACGACAAACCATGTAAGTGTATTAAGTAAAAGCATTATGTATTGTCATAAATAGGATGAATATATATATATATATATATATATGTGTTTTCGTTTAACATTAACTTTATAGTAATAAGTGTTATAAAATGTACGGAGGATTCCAGACTATAATGAGACATTCAAATCAATTCAATCTCATTTAAATGTTCACTGAAGTTGAAGTGCGTCTATTGCTGAGTGACAGTCTGATTAAACAGAAATTTTATTTAAGTAATCTTGTGTACCATCTGTGATGAATTTACACGACGAATGTAAATAGTGGTAGAACCAGTTTTTTTTTCACGTTGCTTTTAAAGCACTATACTTCCTTTGTAGTGTATTTACGATAATCTTCAGGAAAGACTTCAACATTTCTATAATGAATTGAATGTTTTATTTTTGTATATTTATACGAATTGATTCATAGCGTTATTTTTCACTTAATACTTTTATCGTCCCTCTGTGCGGGTGGTGTTGATTGCAACATCGTGTTGATCCTATAGCGTCGTAATACCCCGATTTGATACTGTACTACGACTCACATATTCTCAACGAATCTATGTTATTTCGTTTACGGTCTTTCACATTACGGAACACATAAGAATAAAAGCACACATCTGATCTTCCTGCTTGATCCACTTATAAACAATAAACATCACATTGATAAATCTAATGAA
>MOOZ01000558.1:6103-18512 GCA_002930495.1 Cecropterus lyciades | reverse complement strand
ATCACATTGATAAATCTAATGAATAAAGATCAACTTGGAACGAACACTTGCTCGTATATTTACGTTAAAAACAAAACGATTGATGACTGTAACAATGTCAAAATAATAAGAACTTTCAAAAAAGTTACATTTAGAGTGCAATTTGCGTTTTGAAAACGAACGGGAAATGTTAATGTGAGTGTAATACAACGTTTCGCGTCAAAAAGTGTGCTTCACCGAGCCACAGTTGGGTGAACGCATTTTCTTGAATTTTTAAAGTCGCCTTAATGCCTGGTAAAGTTGTGAGGCTCAACGCGTCGTATAAAGTTCCAGAAGTTTCAAGTATTCTGTGTTTATGTTCCATATTATAAGTCTTTAAAATGTTACAGCTCATTTTTCAAAAACTTCTTCGCATAAGTATTGAAACTTTCTCGAACTAATCGTATAGGTATATAGACACTATATTTATAAATGATTTATTTTTTATAGACTTAACAAGTATTTAAATTAGTTAAATGTAACAATGGTGTTACACTGTTACTATTATCGTATCAAAAATACTTTATATTTTTTTCTTTCAGCGAACTTCTTTTATTATTATACTAACTTACTAAGAGATAAACTAGAATTTAACTGACTATTTTCTTACAAATGCAGAGAAAAATTGAAATTCTTTCACTGAACGTTAACATTTGTACCTTAAATTTTGCTGCTATTCCAATTTTGCGCCAAAGAATACAATACCTACTAAAGTTATATACACGATAATATTCTTTGTTACTCAGATAATAGCAACCGAGGTGCGGCCGAGGTGTTATGATTTCTTGCGAGAAAATGGACTCGCGAATTAGGTAAGGCGCTCATTTTCGGAGTCATATAAAATTAATTTTGAAGTTTCTCCTTCGGTATTATTAGGTCTTTATATTTGATGTCTATATTAAAGTCTTTATTATAAAAGTTAATAAGTGTTTATACGTAAGGAATCATGAACGTACGTACTTTATTTAACTGGTACTGGTAATGGTAATGATTTAATTTACTCAGAACCCTATAACTATTATAAAAATAAATAATATACGAGTATAAAGATAATATTCTGTTAACGACTGACAGTTTTAATATAGGGGTATTTGGTTATAAATTATAATTGTGCTGGGCTTTAACCGATTTCCCAACAGGTTATCTATTCGTCATGTATAATATTTTTTTATTTCTCTATGAAATCCTAATTTGAACTGGCACGTTAGTATAATATATACTCCAAGTGACTTATTTAATAATGAAGAAAAACAAAGCAGTTTATGAAAATTTCTTATTCGGATTGATTGTGTCAAAAGGCAGGATTAACAAAAATTACAGAAAATAACTATCATAAATGCATTTTTCACCGCGTGTAGCACCTTATTAAATTAAGGCTGTGCACGTAAATGTAATATGACAACATAAAACGGAGTTTTTTGTCTTTTACAATTTTAACGAGTGACATTTTTACAACGAGGACTGATAGCAACTGACATTATAAAATTCAATACGAACCGAACAAGAAACATATTTAGTAAAATAACAATATCCTGAACAGAGCTAAAATTATTTATAAGGCACAGATGAGACCCCACCCTCACCTTATCATCAAATATAAGCGACCTCCCAACCTCTATAGTACTCACACAATACTTGAACCTCAAATGTGCTTAAACATTATTTAAGTCTCTTTTAAGTTCGTTATACAACTGTTATTCTATCCATAGAACTCGTTCATTTTTCCGTATTGAGTAGGAGCCACTGGAAATGTGAAAAACAGAAACAAATCTATAAATATTCAATTTAAAAATACAAATCTATCAATATTAAATTTAAAAATACAAGTCTATCAATATTCAATTTAAAAATCTCAAAAATAAATAAAACGTATATTGTCAGAAAAGAAAATATTCTCACTATATCCTGTAGCGAAGTATGGGTACTTCAGCTAGTATTGTTAATTTTAACAGTTAATTATAAATAAAATAATAAGGACTCGCAAGGCCTACCAGTACTTCGTGCAATATTTTTTTTTTATTTTTCTAAATAAAGTGTTTACTTATTTATGGTTGTAGGTTGTAGGTTAAAAAACATAGACAAGTGTTAAAATTACCATCACAATTTGCAGTATTAAAAAAATTAAAAGGAGCTTGCAGTCGATGGTTCATTCACCGCAAGCTCCTTGTAATATTTTCACGCATAATGTAGAAATGCATCAGATTTGCCATTTGATTCATTAAACTATCAACGACCCGTAGACCATTCCCTTAGAAATTGGGCCGGTGGGTAATTTACTAAGACGAATGCTGCCGTCAGTTGCTCTCAGAGAAATATGGAGATTGATTACCCAATGACTGTAACTTATCCGTTAACAAATGATTTAATGCCTAGACATTTTATTATTATTTATTAACCAGCGTTAATGATCCAGAGTTATATATTTTGAAACAGTTACGTTTGCCACTACATTTACGTTTCGTGTCTTACTGCTGGATGCGAGTCTCATCACCATAACTGAAATATGTATTGACCAACCATACTTCTCCAATAATGTATAAATATGGTAAAATCTTTATAATTTGACTTCTAATACGGCAACTCTACAAATATTTGCCTTAGGGGCGTTCCAACTTAGTTCCCATTGATAGTAATGCAAACGATATTTTCTATAGCTAATCTTATTGGGTTCGATTATAAATGTCCATGTGTGGTAGTGAACTTTTATTTTTACTATCAGATGGATTGCAAGCTCGTTTGGTACTTTACATAAACGTAAAACGTTTGGTAAAACAAGGTGATAATGGTTTCAGGTCGTGTGATAATACTAACCCATCTCCAAAGTTAACAAGTCTCGTCGCATCATCTATCCAATTCCCAACGAGTTGGATAGATGATGATGCAACTCGTTGAGAATTGGATAGATGACGCGATGGTAAGTGGCACATTAGCGCCTTTACCCTACATGAACCTGAGCTCGGTTACAGAATCGTTGCTACCCTGGACTATCCACTAAGTCAGGATACTAAGAATACCTTAGCATACTCTGTAAACCAGAATACAGTAACGCATAATACAGGTGTGGCGATGCTACCTCACGGGTGAAAATATTAAGGGTATTACTACTTCTACCTACCTACTAAATCAATATTTTGGATCGACACGCCGCGGGATAATGTATACTTGGTTAAAAACATGTAGCGAATTAATTATCACGTGCATTGCACAATGAAAGTAAATTTGAAAAAGAAAGTTACACGCATGTGTATTTTTCTTAAAAGTGTATCAGTATACATAAATTCATATCTATGATCTTAAGATTTCTTGTTGAAAAGGCTAATCAATGTCCAGCAGTGAAACACTGATAACTTGTTGAAAATGATAAATTAGTTTTATTTAAAAATAGTTAAGAGTGTTTATTGGGGATGAAGTTGATAATTTTGTACGTAGAATTAGCGCAAAAACTAAAGCAATAAATTACAAAATACGAGTAAAACTACTTTTTTTCAGTTCGAAATTAGCAAACTATCATGCAGCCCATCTGATGTAAAGCAGGTACTGCCGCCCATAGACATCTGTAATCAACCCTAGGTAAGATCAAAGTCTCACCTAAGGTTAGCAACAGATGCGTTGCTCCCCCTGAAGGCTAAGATGGAATGTCTCAGAAAAGTATGTCTCTTACCACACCTTTCAGATTAGAACACAACAGAGCATAACACTGCTTATATTGGGCAGAAATAAATAGCGCCAGCATCGGGATTATGTACTAAGTTAATATTTAAATTATTTTTTACTTTTCTTCGGAATACAAGTCGGTTGTATTTTTTAACGAAATTTGAAGCTGTTTAGTTATGATATACTTTATCTTTGTATTGATATAATATTTAGTTAGTTTGATAATTTTTCTTATAGTATATTTAGATAGTTTTCCTTAATTTTGTTTCGGTCAATGTAGTCGAAATTAATTCAATACGAAGTATTAGTAAGGTTTGTGTTTATGTTGCGACTAAAGACATCTCAACGCCTCGAGCAATCGAGAATTCAGTTCCGTGCTAAACGTTATTAAAACACGTTTATATACTGACTGTTATAACTTGTGTATGTGTAAAAGTTTATTTCATAAAGAAAAGCATAGAAATAAAGTTTGGTTTCTTTGATGTGGGTTGATCAAGTTATATTGGCTACAATATGGCAATGAAAAAATATTATTGAAAATTAATTATCATTTTTGTAATCGAATTGCATGATGATGTTGTGTTATGATCTTATCGTCATACATAGATTATTAATATAAACTTTATTAATATTTAATATAAAAGACATTTAATTATATAGACAAAAACTCACCAGATTAAATTACAATCAGGAAAAATAACAGCTTTTGCAGCACGTGGTGACAATCGTAGTTTCAATACTTTCCTGTAAGTTTTGTTTATTCCTGTCTGAACCTTACAATTTATTATTTCTATATTATTATTATAGTACTTCTTATTACTTCGGATAATATTCACAAGCAGTCAGGTTTTTTCTTTCTTGACAATTTGTTGCAAAACTTCATTTTAGTAGTATAATTAGTTATAATTCATTCTTACTGTGATATCCACAGTTTTATATTATCGTAGAGATCGTAAGTAGATTGAGCAAAAATATTAGTATTTTGCTTTCGCCCTTGTATGTTATGCAATAGAAATTACATAGGATTGAGTTTCATCACGTCGATAATGTAAGCGTGTTAGAGACAATTAGTTATGAAAATGTTAGAAGACAATTCGTTATGATTCAATTCATGTACATAAAAAATAAAAAGCATACGAGCTCAAAAAATGTTCTCAACAAAATTGTGTTAAGTCTATCTAATCTTAATTGTACAACAAAGTCACCTAGCCTAGATTTTTCTCATTTAAAGGTTAAACTCTAAAAATATAAAAGACTAAACATTTTATATTAAATTTATAATTGCGTAACGAAAATTATATTTTTATATTTTTTATCTAAAATACAGTAATCAGTAAATACTTAACACATTTCTTTTTCTCAGTGAGACCTTTTGGTACATTTTCGTTTGTAGGAACCATTAGGAAGATCTCTCTGAAGCGTCCAACAATAGCCTGCCATCATTGGCAAGACGCTCCATCTTCCCTGGTATCTTTTTTCATATCCTCTATATGTTGATGAATTTGTTCACCGTGCTCTTCACTCACATCGTCTAAATTTTCTGGGAAGTAAGTCGAGATGGGAATGAAGGAAATGTAGTTTCAAACTCATCAGGCAACCTAAAGCTTGATATGCTTTTAACATTCTTTCGACAATTTGTTTGAAGTTAGGGTCTTTGTTATTGCCTAAACATTTCGAACTTTTGTCATCTTCAAATTCAAAACTTGACTCCATGTACAGGTACAACACCACCTTCGTCAGAACTTGGAATCTCTTCCAAAGTAGCAGGGGCCTTGGGCACTGGTATTTCGGGCCCATGTGGGATGGGACGAATAGCTGATTGCAGATTGGGGTATTAAATTGACTGCTTCCGTTTTGAATTATACCCTTTCACATTACACGAACAAAAGTAACAATCGTAACTATGGTGTTTTTTTCGCATCGTACCATAAGATTTGCATATCGGAAAGCTTTTTTCTTGCTCTTAAACCAGTTTCTAAGGTCTACAATGTCTACAGGTTTCTAAGGTACACATCGTTTGCAGATTTTATGTGGTGCCCAAGCTTTATCCTGATCTCCAAGTTTATAACTTAAGCCAAAATACGCGAAGTATACTTTTTTTTTATAAAGTCCGTAATATTAAGTTGTTGCTTTAATACTGTATATTTGCCACAAATAGAAACTGTCAGAAGATTTCACACACTTCCGCATAGATGACATTGCACTATATTGTATGAAGATCTATAAAATAATCGTGAGTTAACACGTAATTGTATCGTTTATTTAAAAAGTAATGATAGTTATGAACAGTATACATTTAAGAACAGTAATAAAAATTAAACTGTACCTATTTATTAATGAATTTAAGTCAGCTCAAAAAACCCCTTTATTATAATAAAATTTTGCGTTTTGCAAAATAACCTGACGTTCTGGAATTTTAAGCCGTGGGTACTGGCTTACAATTGTATCATTTAGTTAATTCCTCTTTAGAAACCTCGTCCTGAGAAGTTGAAAGTGTTCATCTCCTGTCACAAGCCTGTCAGTTCTTCCTTTTTAAGAAAGATCCATTTCCAACAATAGATTACGCTAAGGGATTGATGGACGGATGAGTTCCAATTTCATCAATAATGTGTTTTTGTTAAGTAGTCCTTAATTGTCCGAAGTTTGCTTAATTAAATAACTTAATGAACAAAATCAGTTTCAATAATCCATCCATCCATAGTAAGAGCATTTCTAGTTGTTGTTTATTGCGAGCTTTTCAAGTATTTATTACATACTAGATGTATCTGTGACATTCGTTTTACATAAAATTAATTTGATTGGAATTCTTTATAAGCCATTATACATTTTAATCCATCTTCCAACTTCAATTGAGGTTAATAATGTTGGCTGAATTGTATACTTGTATTAAATCTCGTTTGCTTCGTTAAATTAAACTGATTTGTAATTCACATTTTATTTGTAACTTACATTTTAAATCTGGCCGAGTTAAGTTAGGTTAAGTTACGGACTTAAGATTAAACACGGTAATCGAGATTATTTGTCCAACGAATACTGAATGTTACTAGTCAACTGTTAATTTTCATACATTCCTACTTTTTTCTTAGATATGTAATTGTAATTAATTTTTGTTTTTGTATGCCATCAGTCTAGTCAGAAATATAGAGCAATATTCTGTGTATATAGCCTGCTTAAGGGCTTTGAGAATACGCAATGATTGTTAAAAAAAAATACTTTTTGACGTAATGTTCGACAACAATCAATTCAAATCATTTGTTACTTCAGAATTTTTAGGGCCTTCTGGGGGGGGATCATGATGAGAATTACCGGCGTTTTTAAGCGCGATCGGTTCTCGGACCTGTTAGACTACCATACTTCAAACTCGTTTCTTATCAGATCATCAGCTTAACCGCTATTAGCACCGGTTTCCCTCTCACCTTGCCAAATAACTTGCAGTTTGACAAGGTCGCATCAACAGCACGTAGATGCACGTGAATCTGCACTGTCAAAATGCATTTTAAACGATGAAACTAATTCGCATCGTTTCGCTAACACAGCCTCCGTCTTACGATCAAAAATCCCCATAAACGTAAACACACCTTAGTTTTGGTTTGTACTGTTCTTGTAATTCAGTTCCGCGCAATGTTGTACACATTGTCAGTTGTAATTACAATCATTCGGCACGAGCACACGCATTTTCTGTGAAAAACTACCACATTCCAGTCATTTACGTCTTAGAATACGTCAGCTAGCTCTCATCCTAAGTACTCTTACCGTCTCAAGGTTAACTATCTTTATACATTTTAGCCGCTTTAACACCTCTTTACGCCTTTGGTCTGACATTTTTTTGGCTATTTTAAAGCTCTGTTATAGGATTTCATGCATATTTTACACCATAGGAGCTGAATTTTGTAAAACGGTAAAATGATATTTTATTATTTTACCCACACAAAAAAGATGCTAAGTTTCATAAAGCTTACTTGAAACAAGGATTTTCAAATAAACTTTCTACCCCTATTTCACACCCTTAGAAGTTGATTTTCCAAAATTTGTGAAATAAGTAATTCATTAATTTACCTAGGAAGCTAAATGCTAAGATTTATAAGGCTTACTCCTGAATTGGTGAACTTTCAAACTTTCAATTCCTATTTTGTACCCCAAAGGGTATATTTTATAAATACAGTAAAGTACATATGTATGTCAATATTTCTACCCTAAAAGCCAAATGCTAAGTTTTATAAAGCTTGCTTAAAAATTGGCGGAATTTCATACAAACTTTCGACCCCTATTTCACACTTATTTAACACCCTTAGGGGTGCAATATCAGAATATCCTTAAGAGTTTGACCTTGTGCTTTGTTTATTGTAATGGCGCAGCAGACTTTAAAAGTAAACTGCACTCTCTTGCATTCGACGGGGTAATTTGATGGAGTAAGAAGAATCCTTGTAATAAACACAGACTTTCCATGAGAACAATCAGTTAGTTTAGTTGCCTCGACTAGGTTGCGATGCAATATTTTCACTTGCAATCTGGTGCCATTGCATAATTTATATTCCGCAATTTTAATATATAAGGGACTGGATAATGAATGGAATTATCGGCGTTTATCACTGAGTCGACGAATTAATATTAATATTCGACCCATTGGAATGATCTCAAAAGGATGGCATGCTCGTATAACCATTTTTCAAGTTTATCGTGAATATTATTAATTTTTGGGTCAATTTTTCTGTAGGGCGATTATGTCGTTACCCAGTTCTGGGAAGTCGCAAATGGCGACTTAACTTTTATTTTAAAAAACAGGTTTGATTACAGTCAGGCAGTAATATCTCCCCTAAGATGGACTTATATTTTTGGTAAGACTGAGTTTTGACACTGAAGGCCACATATGAAACTCGGCTTCCATCTATTCTGTTATAAAATGTTTATGCAAAATATAAAGAACATTGGACCAAGGAATTAAGTTGACCCATACAAACTTTGCCCCCGTTTTTCACCCCGTTAGGGATAAAATTTCGGAAAATCCTATCTTATCGGATGTCTATGTCATACAACAAATACACCTTCTTACTGTCAGGTCTCTAAAATCAGCGGCTTAGGCAAGGCGTTGATCCGTCAGTCATTCATTCAGGATAACGTATTTTATACGTATAGATGTATAGATACATTTATTTCAAAAAGTAATAAAAATAATTTATCACTTAGGACATGTAACTAAATTGAAATGGTCGATACGAATCCATTGTGTATTGAATGAGTCGTGAAATCAAACCTATTATACGGAACCGCAACAATAACTTTAAGTATTAACCATTCCATTGTTACGACTGCTCAAATTTTGCAATTCTGCGTCAATTTCCCGACCACAAATACGTTAAATCCGTTTACGGTGAAACGTCAGATAAATATTCGTTTTAATAGTTATAAAATCGCGATTTTTAGCATTTATAACAACTAGTTGTCCTTCGCAGCGGTCGAAGTTCGACCGTAATTAAACCCAATTTTTTTTTTATTTTTTATACAACAAAGTTTTTATACGTATTTTTCTCTGAGCATTAAATTTAACATTAAATTAAAATGTCATTATAGGGAAATAAGATTTAATTGAGTAGGCAAGTAAAAGCAATATGCCGTTATTTGACTTACACATCTGACATGACATATGACAATGTCAGCAACAAAGTCAGTGTGTAACAAATACGTGTGTTTGTGTATGTCAAATGCATGGTGGTGTGTGTAATGTTTTATTTATTGATTTAATGTACGTTATAAGCATTATTTTTGAAAAATATTATCTTTCTTCACTTCTCCTATGTATAAACTATAAGTCTGCCAAATTTGATACTCCTCCGTTCGCGCCATTTTGTAAAAAGAAGTCCAAAGTTTTGCTTTACGTATTAATATATAGATTACGAATCCATGATTGCCATTTAAAGCATTTTGAGGTTCCATTATTGCTTAATGAAATAAAAATACAGATAATAATTTAACTTGTCGATTGTATTTCATTTACGTGAACTTACTGCGAATATTTTTTTTAGGTTTATTTAATTATTATTATAAAGATTTAATTCCTCAATAATGGTTGATTCATGGAATTATATTTATATACATATATGCCAATGAATGTTGACTTTATGGTGATGTATTATACAATATGCATAACGTTAAGAATAAGAAGATGTGTTAGTGCACACCTTTTTGTATTTTGTAATAATGGGGCTATTGTGTTCTGTTGTGTGCTCTATAAGGCAGGATATGGCAATGATAGTTTCTAGCGTTTTAATTTATTCTTCAGGTATAACACATATCCATAGTCGACCGCAGTCAGGACTCGTCAGATATGGAGCGGATTAACGATTTTCATGGACAGTGACCATTAAACGTCAACAGGTTCCAAAATACCATTCATAAAAATTTTGACCTATTATATAATATACGAGGCAGTCAATTTGGTCCCCATGTTTAAGATTAACTTCAGCCAGGACATTGCATTTAATGGTACTCGTTAGAGTATAGTTCGACCGCGATAACTATTTCTAGCTTGAAAGGTTGTTGCATTTTTGTGGAAGAGTGTGATTGCCAACTCACCTTTAAATGAAGCAACCATTTTATTCCTCGAGAATAGTAACGCAACTGTAATTAACGCCAGATAGAACTTTTGTTCTGTATGAAGTTGCTTGCAGATGTCAATGGGCGGTAGTGACCACTTAATGTAAGAAGGCGTGTATAGCTTGTATGCTACTTAAATCTTACAGAAAATGTTATGTGCCTTTCGTTTTTTTTTTTATTTGTAAGTAACAAAGGAGTATACTGGGGTTAGTGCCCTCTGACAACCATTTACTTTAGTAATCAGTCATTAAAATTAAATCCAGTACGTTTGGTTTGATACTAATTACTATTACTTATTCTTAGTCCTCCAAACTATTTCTTTAGGACACGTGAAACTTTCAGTTTTATAATACTTAACTATTTATTTCTTACAGATCATGAATAGATGCAGAGCTGCAGTGAAAACATAACTTCTATTAGTGGAATAATTAAATTTTCATTATCAAATGAAAATGGAATGTTCGTTGCGGCCGAGCGCGACGCGAGTTCTGCCTCTGTGGACGCTGCTCATCGGAAGCTTCAATATAGCAGGTCAGATTGTCATTTTATGTTTTATAAGCCGTCACCAATCCATTACTGACCATTTTCTAACTACAGGTCTCCTGTCAAATTAAAGAGGCTGTACGGCGTACGTTAAAGTTCACTAAATTGGTCGAGTTCACACACCTTACAGATTTTCTTACCGCACTCTCAGGCTAGCCAATTTTCTTACGATCAATCTCCCTTACTGCTAAAGCAAACTATAATCATAATAAATTTTAATATGCATTTAGTTGCAAATCACAGGTTTTACTTGGGATTCAAACCTAGGCGCCCAGATTGGGAGTCGAAATTTTAAACGTACGTTATCTTTTCAAGCGTAAAGTATGGTCACTCTTTCATTTTTATAAATTTTGGTAAATTTTACTTAATTTTGACACTAACTACGAGAAGCGAATGTTTTGTGACCCTGGGGTAGTACTTACAATCTGCATTAAGATGTTCCTGCGTTGTGAGTGCCATTTACAAAGAATAGGATTAATTTGTAGGGTAATTCTACATCTGATGGGGATGGGAATATCATTAGTAGATCGCTAACTAGTGTTAACACTTTATCCTAGCTAGCGTATTTACAAGGGCATGTTAAGATGCCGTTTTCGTTTTTTTATCGCTCGACAGCAATCGTTATCTTAGGCTTTTTGGGTGGCCTGAAAACATCTAACACGGATTGAGCGCTATTCTGCACCCCATTAGATGATATGGTGTTATCCTCTCCATGCGTTTCGCAGTTACGGAGGCAGAGTAGCAACATCTAGAAGCTGGACATAAAACGAGCAGTATCTAAGTGCTATATTATAATAATAATTATTATTATTATTTATTTCAGATAGCAATCCATAATTTTTGTTAGTTGAACAAATGAACAAATTTACATAGGTACAATTTTAACTTATATGAAATTATAAAGTGCAAATATAAATTAATTAAGTGATAAATTAGAATGTTTGCTACAGCATGCAACTTATCTCTCTGCGGACTCTGTTCTGACTTCGTAACTTATATTTAGTACTAGCTGAGCCCGCGGTTTCACCCGCGTTTAAAACAAAAGTAACGTGACGTACATTAACCGAAATCTTATACCTTTAATAATCTCTACTTTATTCTTTTTAAATATATGTTTCCCGCACCCGTGCATTTTTCCAGGATAAAAAGTAGCCTATGTCATTTTCTGACCCTTAAGCGACTACCACTGTGGTAGTCGCGCAAAATATCTTTCCGAGCCATGTTTGAAACAGAAACATAACTATCTCGAGGAAACCTTATATTATTTTCGTTTTAATAAGTAACCTATATTTTATACCAGATTATAATCTATGTCTCTGTTAAACTTTATCCAATGCCATCCAGCCGTTCTGACGTGACTGAATAACTAACATCCACATAATATCCTCACAAAATTTCGTTTTTATAATAAATTACGTCGGGTTTTTATAATAAAGTTGGGTTTTTATAAATAGTTGTCCGATTATCATTCATGACATAACTTTGTATAATAAACTGATCGTACTTATAATTTATTAATAACAAACTTTTAATCTATTCCTAAGTAATTATCAAAAATTAAAATGTACTATCATGTCATATTTTGACGACCCGCGTGGCGGAG
>MOOZ01000557.1:134300-146524 GCA_002930495.1 Cecropterus lyciades | reverse complement strand
CCGCCCGCACCGCACAGCGCCGCCGCCGCCAGCACCAGCAGCGCGCGCGCGCTCGCCATACTCTCTGCCGCTCTCTACAAAGTAAAGAAATTTCCATTACGGCTTACATCAGGAAATCTTTATATTCAAAATTCAGTTGTTAGCGGTACCAAAAGGGCCTTCACGCGCGCCTTGAATACTTTAAATATTATTGATCAAAGGATCGCTTTGTTCACCTGTTATCTGAATGAATTCACAGATGTGACGTTGCATGTATTGTGTTATATATAAGTTAAATTAAGGACTATTTTTGGGTAACCGCATTACCGCATTGGGGAAACCCGGTAGTGTGTTCTATGTAATAAATAAATAAATAAAATGTACTGTGAGTGCCAGAAAGCTATCATCCAAGCGGACAATTATTTTTCTTTTTTCATAATTTAGAAGTAGCAAACGAGCATGCAGGCCACCTGATAGTAAGTGGCCCGTGCCGTTCATGTTTAATCAACCCCAGATATAATTAAAGTTTTACCTGACGAACTAGAACATAACATGCGTCATTAGAAATATATTAAATACAATATATAGTAATGTACAATACCTATATTAAAATTAATAAGGTTACCTCATGTAGCAGCGGGCAGCGCGGCGGAGGGCGGCGCGGCGCGCGGCCGGCTCCGAGGGCTGCAACAACCAACAAGCTTATAGGTATTTGAAATATTTTATATCGTTTACTAGCAGATCCGTGCCTACTTCTTTGGGCATTAAAAAAAATTGGCGTGGTTCTTTGAACTAAATGTTAGGGTTTATTACCCAACTGCCAAAAAGAGGGTTATGTTTTTACCGCATATGTATGTACATATTTATTTATTTGCTAGACAATTTGGCAAAACATTTATGCTCTATGACGTAAAATCTTGGTATAACTATTTATTATGTTTATTTTAATTGTTCAATACTTATTTGTATAAAATATTTTTGATGTAGTGTTATTATCTGGCAGCAAAAGTAGTAGTTTTTCTGCATATCAAACCAGAGATAAACCAACATATAATATATCTGATAATGAGAAAAACACTATTTTTTTAAATAAATGCCTCTTCTCATTCAGTACCATCGTTTATAAAAAAAGACGGCAAAAAATCACGCTTATTGTTTGGGAGCCCCTCTTAAATATTTATTTTATTTTGATTTTATGATTTATTTTCAAAATGGATATAGAACTAAATATTCTGTACATATTTCAAGCGTCTAACTGTTGTCGTTATTAATATAGAGCAAAAAAATCACATTTGTTGTATCTGAGTCATTTTCATTTTATTCTGCTATTAATATTTGTTGTTATAGCGGCACCTGAAATACATCATCTGTAAAGATTTCAACTGTCTGCCTATCACGGTTTATGAGACATAGCTTAGTGACAGATAGACGGACAGACGAACCGACGGACAACGGAGTCTTACTAAAAGGGTCCCGTTTTTACCATTTGGGTAGGAAACCCTAAAAACATCAAACAGAAATACCACCTAATAGATTACGACATGGTCGCGGATACATACTCATACTATATACCTACCTATGTATATACCTAGTAGTTTATCGTCGAGTAGAGTCCATTGCGCACAAACTTGACACGTAATTTATATATTAAGATAAGCTATCCTATCTTTCAAGTCGGATGAAACTGTACACGGTGTGCAAATTTTATTGAAATTTGGTTCAGTAGTTCAGGAGTCCATAGGGGACAAACATCGTGGCGCGTAATTTGTATAGATATAAACTATCCTATCTTTCAAGTTGGATCAAACTGCACACGGTGTGAAAATTTGATTGAAATCAGTTCAGTACTTCAAGAGTTTACCCCGGACAAACAACGTGGCACGTAATTTATATATATTTAGTTAGTTTATAGCAAAAAAAATCCAAATACACGTATCATATATTTTTATTGATAAAATCCGCTAAATGAAATTCTGTTACAGCGCAGAGACGGAATAGGTTTAGAGATAAGGTTCTTTTCATAAAAATTCAGTGGTTCAAAAAGCAAAACTTAACTGCATTTCAAAGAGTTATTCAAATGCAGTAAGGTTGCAAAATTAAAGGCTGACTTATATTGTTTTTTGTTTATATCAAATCCAAGTTTCGACTTGATGATAAGTGAGATATTTCGTCTGTAATGTAAAGCTTCATGTTGTTTCCCGGGCCAGTGGTGGAGTAAGACTTATAGGGGCCCATGATCGCAAAGCTGAAAGAGGTCTTCAATCTAAGAGTCGACACACGAAAGCTAACCCTTAAAGTACGTACGAAGTCACTTAAAAGCCCCTAGAACTAGAGACTCGGGGCGGGCCGCCCCTTCCGTCCTGGATAGTCCGCCACTGTCCCGGTACACCTTTGAAATTCATTATTCATTTTTCGAACGTTTCCTATGTTTTCCTACAGAATAAAAATCTAAAACCCACATTTCTACCGCTCCGACAGTTATTATTATGACCGACCTTATATGTGGGACTCTTGTCCTATTGGGAATCAAGTACAAATAGCGATACGTTTCACAAATCATCCAACATTAAATGAGATGCATTTCCGTTATTATTATATTTCAATGATCGATTATTTATCCACAGTAACAGAGGTGTAAAGTTACAAAGAGGTCTAAGTTAAATGAAATATGTCATAACCACTATTTCTACAATCATTTACTAAAGATCAACATTCGAAATACGTTCTAATTTATTTTGCACGATACAATAATGTATGAATGTTCCTCTAAAAGCGAGCGTTGAGTGAAAGCAATTAGAGTATGAACGTAGAGCGTGGGGCTGATCGGGACACGAGCCGGCGTCGCGCTCGCCGGCTCCGTTAATTATTAACAAAGCAACTGCGGAGGGCTCGGGGGTTTGTGTGTTTTCTCACTATGTTATAATCCTCTCGCTGATTGTATTTTAAATGTGCCGTCTCGTCGCTCCAAGGTATCGCATGAAACAGGTGCTCGTGCAATTCGCCGGAAAACAGATCGAGTGACGCGTATTGTTTCCAGTTCAGAAGTAAGTCATATAAGAATAGCAAGTGGAAGTATAATGTGAACTAATTTATATCTTATACCACCAGGGATGTTGCGGATGCCGATATTTTCACATCCGCGGATGCGGATGCGGATGCAGATGTTCAAATCTATACGGAAGCTCCGCATTTGCAGATGCGAATATTCGCAATATCTCTGATTTATTTACAAGAAACAAATGATACACCACAACAAACGCGTCGTATCTTGTCACAATTTTTTTCGATCCCATTGGTTATTGTCATGTGCGAACCCGCCCAATTTTTTTCTTGTCGCAATTTGCATTACATCCGCATCTGCATGAACATCCGCATTGATTATTGTGGATGCAGATGCAAATATCAAAATCTATGCGGAAGCTCCGCATTTGCCGATGGCATCCGCATCCGCAAATACGGAGCAACATCCCTGGTATGCACTGTTGCATACAGCTTAATAATATAGGTTATTATTATAAAGTGTGAAATTTGAACTTAATTCTTGCATACTCTTAGACAAGTAACTAGGCAGTTACGTGGCAGATACGTTTATGTTGGCGCTTAGCTTACCTTTCAATCGATGAAATCTTTACAAGGCAGATTTTTATAGATATATTTAGGTCATATTACGAGTCCATCTGCATCTCTACATCTGCTGTACTGCTGCTCTAGTTTATTTTGAAGTGTGATTACCGTGAGAAGGATTACGATACGTAGACTATTAAAAGTATAGACGCAAAGTAAATATATTTAAAGTACCCTAAAATTTACTTCCAAAACTTTGTAATAAACTAAGTTACAAGTGAAGAAGAAATATAAAGCAGAGGTCGTTAAATATTTAAAAATAACAAGGAGCACGAGGAGGGCATGACGTAATGACATAACAACATTTGAATATAACATTATATAAATAAATATTTTAATTTATAATAAACTTAAAAATTTTCCGACATTACGTGAATTACTTGTTCTACATTCGTCGCTGCTCAGTATCTCAAGACTATGGTATGAGGATGATAAGGGCAATTATTTTCGAAATATTTTTAAGCAAAAATAGCATCGAATATGCAGTGTTTTCTAAATGATTAGGTAATAATAACCTTGATTTTCATGTGTTACTAATGTAAATATCGAATAAGTCAAAAGACCCTTCTTCCGATATAAAAATCCTAATATTAAATCGGTTAATCACCGACTTCTAACTGCAGTTTTTCCACATGAGTATTTATGATAATCGAGCTTCTAGACAAATATAAGTACACGTTTTTATACCTGTTCTTATTTATGTATGTTTGTGAAATTAACAATTTTTTTATGGATTAATATATTACTATATATATGGTTTTTATGGTTAATATGTTAGTATACGCTTACAATAAACTTCCTATGGAAATCAGAAGGTTGTCAATTAGTAAATTCAATGCATTGATTAAGAACAAACTTTGCCGCTAAAGATATTATAAAATTTCGGAATACATAGAAGACAAAGCAGCTTGGGACTGATCAATAATATACTTCAATGGTTAATTGTCAAAGTGTAGATTATCTTGCCAAACAAGCCTCATGTTTTGTCAAATGTAAGGCAACACACTGAGCTAGCTTTTATTGCCCATGTAATAAACAAGATGGTTAATATAAAAGTATTCCAAAGAAAAAAATACAAACCTGCTGAGTTTCCTGCCGGATCTTCTCAGTTGAGGTTATTTTCCGATCCGGTGGTAGTGTAAGAAAAAATAATGTAAACGACAATTTGTGAGTGCCCCCGTAGGCCTATGCAAAATAAAGACATTTCATTTCATTTGACTATGCATTTTTTTAGAACTATTAATCGGATTGTGGCCATATCTTTATGACTTATATTTACTTCAACTAGAGAAACAGTGCAAGCTCCATCAAATTTGGTTCAATAGTTTTCAACATGTACTCGTATACCAATAAGTGTATATGTATCACCGATAAAAGGTGAAAAATTATATCGTGCTTGTTTACTGCATAGTTTTGAAGTC
Source organism: Cecropterus lyciades (assembly GCA_002930495.1). Classification (NCBI taxonomy): domain Eukaryota; kingdom Metazoa; phylum Arthropoda; class Insecta; order Lepidoptera; family Hesperiidae; genus Cecropterus; species Cecropterus lyciades. Next base: position 141,500 of record MOOZ01000557.1, on the reverse strand, counting down.
TGCGCCCGTTTTGAGCACAGTAAACGTCATGTCAATGTCGTGGTTCAGCTAAAATTTTATATTAAATTGAGCATCCACTACTGACCTCGTACTAAACCTTTATTTAAAAAAAAAGTTTTTTTTTATTAATGGTAAAGAAGTTGCTTGTATATATTTTTTTATTGAGTTGTTCTTGAACCAAACTATTAGTCTATTATTTTTTAACTTCCATCAAAAAGAAAGTTGTTTTAAGTTTAATGATAGTATCGGTGTGTAGGCCCTAAATCTTTTATTACTATTGTAGTTTTAGATTTACTTTGGTTTTGTTTGAAATGTATCTACTATCTAGTTAGATCGAGAGTGCTCTTAGCTATGATTAAATCACATCAGTCCAACTTTGTATTCCCATTAGTTCTTTTTGTAATTGAAGTCGAAAGTTACTTTATTTTTGAAGTGAAAGCTTCTTTAGCCGCTTTTCGATAGGATAAAAAATATGACATCTCGACATCGTTAATGTTAATGCTAATTTTAATTGAAGTATTGTTGGTTTTGACGATAGATGGCGTTGGTAGTTGCCGGTATAGCACAGCTGGGCGATACATGGCGTTAGTGCTGGACGATTGCTGTTTTTCGGATTCGACGATAGATGGCGTTATACGCGAAACTATCAATATTGGACGATAATAGACGATAGATAGCGTTATACGCAAAACTATCAATACTGGACGATAAAAGACGATAGATGGTTTTCAGGGATTTGAAGATAACGGTAGTGCTGCACGATCGTACAAGTGATAGTAGCCAATGGACTGTCTTAAACCACGAAACATACGGTATGCATTGCTAACGTCAGCGTTGAGCGGATTTTGGCAAAATTCGCAGCAAAAGTTCGTAAGATGGAGCACATACATTTCACGTTTTTAACGCTCGACGTTGACACTTGAAGGGTATGTTTTGTGGCCCTTGGGTAATCATCACAAAATAATTTAAGTTTTTTTTTATTATTACGTAGGTAAAAGTGTATTTAACTAATTTACTTACGTAATAATGTGTAAAAAAACTAAAATTATTTTGTAATGATTTTCTTTTTAACTTTTCATTTCTCTTAGCAGTCCTCATGACTGCCTCTAAGATTTTATTAAATTAATAAAAATTGAATCGCGTTTGGTTTTAAAAACCATATAACAATAAGGTGCCTTTAATTAATTTCGAGGATAAATTTATTCATAAAGTTTACTTTTAATGGCGATCCACATCTATTGATGTCACCTCAGTGTCTGGAGCGAGAGCGCGTCCTCCCTTGATGGGCAGTCAATCGAATTTGGATCGGTTATTAATTGAATGAAAAGCAGATTTTTCTTTTAAAGGTTGAACGTAAGACAAGTCGTGAAGTTAATATTGTTATTCACAATCTGTAGCCGTAAAAGTCAGGTTGATGAATAAGGATAAATATACCACGGTTTAAAAATTGTTTACAGAATCTCGTAACGTGACATCAACTCACTTATTCCATTTTGGCTCAGAGAAGTTAAACTGTAGAGTTACAGAATCCGCGGCGTTCCAAATAGTAATTCGGGGCGGCAAGAGAACCTCAAGAAGCATGATGATATGTGTAGTCGCATACCGTCTTAAGACCCGAAAGTGTGGAATGAGCGTAGCCTTCCGGGCAGTCTCTGGCAGGAGCACCGCGCTTAGACTTCTGTTACTTTCTGGTAGGGATCTCGGTGGTCTGTACGTCGCTTTGAGGACGATCACCGCCTCGGGGGTATTGGAGCATAACAGCTTAAGCTCCAAGTCAACCTCACCTGCGGCGGAATCCGATTCCTCGTCTATAATGTTATCAAGGACAATGTTGTAGAAGTATCCAGTGTGTCGACCCGGGTTGCGTATCTTGTACTTAAGCTAACCAATAGAGTATCTATAAGATAAATAACCAATAGAGTATCTATTGGTTATTTATCTTAAGGTCATACAAGTTTATGCGCCGACTTCGACATATTCGGATGAAGAGGCTAAAGCTATGAGGACATAGCCAGAGCCATAAATAACACCATTAAGGCTCGCTACAACATTGTCATGGGAAATCCAATGCCAATGTGGGAACACATTCAGGCATCGAATCGGCAGTTGGACCCCACGGTTATGGAAGGAGAAACCAAAGGGCAAATGCTGGTTTATTTCCTTAAGAGCCAAGGGCTATTCTTGATGAACACTTTCTTTAAGAAAAAACCTCAAAGAAAATGGCCCTGGCAGAGCCCTGATGGTAGGTCTAAAAATTCTCTTAATTGTAACAGACTGTAAGCGCATATTTAGAGACGTCTCAGTGATCAACAGGTTTAATACCGGTAGTGATCATCGACTTGTACGAGGTTCTGTAAATATTGATTTAAATCTTGAGAAAAATCGTATGGTGAAGTTTGCGCTCCGACCAACTTCTGTTTAAACGGACACTGGGTTAGATCAGTTCCAGCTAAAGCTGAAAAATCGGTTTGATGCCTTAGCGTCCGCAGTGAACATCATAAGGGATGGGGGAAGACGGTTGTGTCAGAAGAGGCGCACGGGCAGGAAGTCTAAGCTCTCGGATGGGACTCTGAAGCTTACGAGGGAAAGACGCGAGAAAATAAATGCACCACCGGCAGAGATCCAACTTCTTTCAAGGGGTGTTGGAAAATCGATACGTAGAGACCTCCGACGCTCAAATGTCGAGAACATAATACGGGCAATAGAGCAAAATCGGGGGTCCAAAGTATTTTCCCGTCACCTTGGAAGAAGCCATCTAACAAAAATTAAAACTGATGATGGCAAAACAGTCTCTCCTATTCTGAAGATCATGACCGAGGTCGAAGGATTCTACAGCCGATTATACGCCTCTCGAATACCACAACCTCAACCCCAATACGCAGATCCAAGAGCCACGTTAACGCGCCACGACACCGACGTGCTTCCAGAAGTCAGTCTCGAGGAGATTGAATTGGCCCTTGGACAGATTAAAAATGGAAAGCCCCTGGTGAAGATGGAGTTATAGCTGAACTGCTAAGATCCGGAGGCAAACGAGTTGTTCAGGAATTAGTACGGATCTTTAATTCCGTCTTACAGACAGAGAGAACTCCAAACGCGTGGAACAGGAGCATTGTAGTTTTGTTTCACAAGAAAGGGTACAAAACTTATATAATGAATGTGTTAAAAGCAATCCTGAAATTGACATTCACTTCAATAATATGTCCATTTTTATGAATAATTAAAAAAAATGTCGACGTACCTTTATTAAGTATAATGTAAATTAGTAAAAAATAAAAATGTAAGTAAATAATTAAAATGCTAGTAAATAAATAAATAAATAATAAAAATGTTAGTAAATTTAAATTCAAATTTAGTAATCATTGTTAAAATTAGTAAATAATAAAATGTTAGTAAATAAATAGTAAAAATGTAAATTTAAATTTTGTAAACACTGTTAAAATTAAAAAAACTTGTAAACGAGTTGTAAATGTAAACATAGTATAATTTATATAATTTTGTAATGTAATAAATTAAGGCATAGGCGAATTAATAGTGCATGTTGTGATTACTTGTAATTGTAAGATCAGTTAGCAACAGTCCATATATATGACATTCTGTATTTAGATTGTATTTGCTGGTTCTTGCGTTAGTAATCCAATAAATAATAAAAACACTGCTCAAAAACTACCGACTCATTTAGAACCTGAACCACGTATATAAGCTGTTTCAAGGGTCATTACAAATCGACTCGCAAGAAGACTTGACGAGTTTCAGCCACCAGATCAGGCTGGGTTTCGGAGAGACTTTAGTACCATAGTCAACAGTGCGGCAGATTATTCAGAATACTGTAGAATATAATCAGCCCCTGTGCTTGGCCTTTGTGGGCTATGAGAAATCCTTTGACTCTGTTGAAACCTGGGCTGTACTGGAATCTTTGCAGCGATGTCAGGTGGACTGACGGTACATCGAGGTGTTGAGATAAATTTACAACAACGCTAATAAGACCCATCCGATTGCATAGAGGCGTTAGACAGGATGATATTTTTTCACCGAAACTGTTCACGAGTGCATCTTCAAGAGACTGGATTGGAGAGGGCGAGGCATAAGTATAGACACTAACTATATCTCACACTTTGCTACAGGAAATACTGACCAGCCTTAATGGAGCCTCTCAACGGGTAGGACTTCGAATGAACTTGGATAAAACCAAGGTAATGTTTAACTCACATATCAGTTCCAGTCCGATTATCGTTGACGGCATGACTATCGTAGTTGTTCGCGAGTATGTATACCTCGGGCAGATTATGCAGTTAGGTAAAAACCACTTCGAAAGAGAAGTCGATAGGAGGATCCAATTGGGTTGGGCAGCATTCAGGAAGCTTCGTAATATCTTCTCGTCGCCTATCCCGCAAAGCTTGAAGATGAAAGTCTTCGATCAGTGCGTCCTACCAGTCATGACCTACGGAGCTCAGACGTGGACACTAACGGTGGGAATGGTTCATAAGCTCAAAGTCGCACAGCGAGCAATGGAGAGAGCTATGCTCGGTGTGTCCCTCAGGGATAAAATCCGAAACGAAGACTGTTTGTATGAGGACCCAAGTCACCGACATAGCTCAAAAGGCCAGCAAGCTGAAGTGGCAATGGGTCTGTCCCATTTGCCGTGTGTCCGGCGATCGCTGGAGTAAACTGTTATTAGCGTGGAGACCGCGTCTGGGTAAACGTAGCGTGGGACGCCCAGCTGCTCGGTGGCGCGACGATCTGCGCCGGGCGGCGGGAAGGAACTGGATGAGGAGGGCCGAAGATCGGGCTCAGTGGCGCGTCTTGGGAGAGGCCTATGTCCAATAGTGGACTGATGCAGGCTTATGATGATTGATGATGCCCGCCTCGGTACCGGATATCTTTTGAAGGCCACCCAAGCCCCTCACAATAAAGTAAAGATACTAAATAAAAAAACAACATTATAAACATAAACGTCACATTTCTTGTCATGTTGAAAATTAAATTTTCAAAACCACTAAAGTTAACCATTGTTCTTATATGAAGGGCTAGTTTTCCCCCACGGTTTCACAAACGTTCACAGAATTTCGCAACGTGACATATTTACTTATTTGTACACTATGCCTCAGAGAGTTTAAGCTGGAGTTTAATCCGAGTTTAGGTTATCAAGTTATCAATTTATTTAATAAATATGCAAATGGACTCGTGGCGGTCCTCCATAGTTCGGTTTGCACGTTTCTTTTTTGCTACGGACGTGTAAGATGTGGAATGAGCTTCCTCCTGAGGTATTCCCGGAGCGCTATGACATGGGGCTCTGCAAAAAAGGTGTGAAAAGAGCTCTTCTTCTTCAAAGCCGGCGATGCATTGGCGACTTCCCTGGTGTTGCAAATGCCCATAGGCGACGGTGACTACTTTTCATCAGGTAGCCCGTCTGCCGTCGGTATAAAAAGATACATGGAAGGAACCCTTTTTCTGAGACTGGTAAAAGGGATCCATGCGTATATTTTTGTTGGCTATCGTTACAAGCTTTATGTCAACGTTAAGCTGACTAAATACAAAAAGGAGACAGTTCATATGACGAATTACATAATGGCAGAGTCAGCGGAGCGTTCGTTTGTAATGAGCCGAGGATCGATCCCGCTGCGGCTTCCTTCGGTCGAGAGCTGCGCTCTCTGCTGTCTCAGACCTATCCTGGACGATCGTGCTACTTAGTTTAAGTTTAGAGAATTTCTCACAACGACCATCCTAAACAAATGGTAGATTTCATTAGATGCGAAATCCTAGATTTGTGACCAGACAAAACAAAGGAGTATGTGATTCTTGAGTCATTTTAAGAGTTTACTACTCAGAGAGCAAAAACGGGACCCTACTATTAAACTGTTGTGGTGATAGACACTTGACCGACAGTAATTGATACATACTTAATTTTTTTACAATTTTTTACAGTAATACAGATTGATTGATTGTGTAGTAATAGTATTACGACGAAATCTGTAAAAATGTCAATGGCCGTTAAAAGAACAAATAAAAAAAGGCGGATCTACAAGAAACCGGTATATTTTGGTGTCTATTGAACTGTCATACCTATTAATTTTATTGTTTGTCATACCTATTAACTTTGTTGTTAATACCTATTAACTTTATTGTTTTACAATGCATGAACTTCTAAAGCTACTAAGAATTACATAATGTTAAACATTTCATAGTGGTAGGTAACAATTGTCGTGCGACTGACACTTCGCCGATTTTTATATTTCATCCATATCTAATCTACCTGCAAGGTTATCCTGTTCTTTCTATTCTGTATTGAATGGTGGGAGTAGCCAATGATAATAAGTAAGTACAATTACAGTGGATTGTTAAGTCGAAAACTTGTGATGTCGAAGTGTTGTCAAGTGTTCAGGAATTAGTTAAGTGTCTGTCAGATTATTCGATTTTTTATATAATGTTCATGATATACTGTGAAAGGTTATTTCAGATCGCATATGCGTTGGTTATGAATTTTAACTAATTTAGAATAAAAGTGAAAGGAAAAAATAACTGAATAATAAAACGAAATGAATTAATTGGTATATAAATAAAGGCAAGATTTGGTTCTGTCATTATGCACGTAAAGCACAACTAATCGCAATGGAGGTGCGCGGGCCAGAGCGGGCGGCGTGCGGCGAGCGACGCCGACGTGCCGAAACTAGGTCATAACAACATTTAGTGACGACTTTTAGTTTCTACTAGTGATGTGCCGGAGATCCGTATGGCATGAGAAAGATCGGTATCCCTATCCGCTACTTAAACGGATCTTTTATACCTAATATTAAATTCATCTATACATATAAATGAAATTGAAGTGTCTGTTTATAATATCAAAATAACAGTTTTTTACCAAATGCATATCGAAGTATATACGATATTGATAACAAAACAGCAATTACTAAAATTTTTGTCTGTCTGTCTGTTTGTTCCGGCTAATCTCTGAAATCGCTGGACCGATTTTGACGGGACTTTCACTGTTGGATAGCTGATGTCATAAGGCGTAACTTAGGCTACTTTTATTTTTCATAAATACTTAGGGTTCTTCGTAAAAAAATAAAACCCTCAACATTACCCCTGTTTTTGTCCAAAATTGTTGATAACTTAGCTTCAGCGAACTCGATCCTCATGAAACTTGGAGTATACCTTTACTATTGAGAAAGGTATGATATGACAAAAAAATTGACCTTCAACTCC
>MOOZ01000557.1:104949-116680 GCA_002930495.1 Cecropterus lyciades | reverse complement strand
CTTGCGAGATTAATTCCTATCAATATAATGCCATTTTTAATAACTTCAACAATACAATATGCTGGTATTGTGATGTAGCATATGACTTTTTTTAAACGCTTTCCACGCTCATAGCCCCACAGTAGGATTTTCTCCTGCGTCGTGGGTGCCATGGACACAAAAACGAATACACAAACACCCTGACCCAGAACAGAAATCTAAACTCATCATTCAGATGTCTGTCTGGTCGGGGATCGAACCTGGGACACACTGCGTGACAGGTATGGTGACCGCTCCGCCACGCGGGTCGTCACAATATGACATGATAATACATTTTAGTTTTGATAATTACTTAGGAATATAAATTAATAGTTTGTTATTAATAAATTATAAGTACGATCAGTTTATGATACAAAGTTATGTCATGAAAGATAACATTTATGAAAGATATTTTAATAACTGCGTAAAAAATTTAACCAACTGAACAACTATTTATAAAAACCCAACTTTATTATAAAAACCCGACTTACATAATTATAAAAACTAAATTTTGTGGCTAGGTGGATGTTAGTTTTTCAATCACGTCAGAACGGCTGGATGGCATTGGATAAAATTTAACAGAGACATACATTATAGTCTGGTATAACATATAGGTTACTTATTAAAATGAAAATAATATAAGGTTTCCGTGGGTTAGTTATGTTTCTGTTTATAACATGGCTCGGAAAGATTTTTTGCGCGACTACCACGGTGGTATTTATATTTATTAGTATTTCTTTTAAACGCGGGTGAAACCGCGGGCTCAGCTAGTTCAATAATAAATCAATTGAAAGGACCTGGTGTAGGTTGAGCAGGTACCTACTAACAGTTCAATGTTTACCTTTTCAGGTAGTTTTAGAGAGGAACTGACTGCTTTTTTCATCCTAAAATGTTATACCTGATTGCAGCGTGTAAGAATGGATGAATTTTGCAAAGATAAATGATGTAGCATTTAGTGTTTTATTACTTACACTAAACGGTATAATCTTTAGTCTTTCGGACTTCTGAGAATTGTTCAGTTGACTACATCACAAATAGCCAATTCGTCAAACTGGCGAAGACGTGTCTGAGCCTGTAAGTTCTGATTTGTCTTACGCTCATATATTTTGGGTTACCATGTTACAAAATGGAAATAAGAACGACTAGTACAATAAATATCACATTTATTTATTGCTGTCTCACGGGCGCAAGGCAAGGGGATCATGAAAGTCGTTTGTTGAGACGAACAACCAGGCGTGTATTACAAATTCACCTCTCGTCCGATAAGTGAGTGGCCGACGATTACGCGAGCTACAAATCTTTTCTTGACTTCACTGCCTCGTTTTCCTGGTTGTGTATAGTTTTATTAGATTCAGATCATGTCAATCACAACAAAGTTCATATGATAAACATACTTTATCTTAGATTAGCGTCCGATCGTCGCAAATGACTTCAACCGGACCGGTGATGTCATCTCACCTGAAGCAAGGAATCCTATGAATGGTCAGCGAGTGTCGGTGCGGATAGACAGAGCACAGCCGCAGCCGTCGCTCTCGGGTACGTTTAGAAAGCACGATCGAGTGGCAGGGCCGCCCGGCACTGAACACAAACCGGCCGCGGGATCAGCGGCCAGTCTCTCCACAACAATGCACTACTCGTTTTCACCACACTGACACTGGTCACTGGTGCTCCTCACATCCAATACTCGAGAGTGGTGTTCGGCGAGTAACGGCTCTCGAGCGACTCGTGATATAGATCGCGCGTGTAAACAGAGGTGTGCGGGGGGATTGAGATACGGCCCGACACGTACAACGCGCGGCGCGAGCGGCGGCGGACTGGCCCGCACGCGGCGGCCGCGGCGCGTCGGGAGGGGAGGCGCCCTCTCCGCAACTTGCCCTATAAACTTGCTTTTTGCCCGCTCTCATATCGTGAGTAGGCTGGCTCGCTCCTCGTGCAGTTTTGTGAAAGGCAAATTGCATCGCCGCGGCTGCATTTGATACCTACCTGTATATGTCTATACGCACATTATGTATGTAAAACCGACCGAGCGAATGATCAGCAGTAATACGGCCGGTTATCGTTTCAAGTTCATAGCTCATGCTGGTATGTAGGTACTTACAAACTTATTTACATTCATGGACTTACAAAGTAAATTTAGGATTTTATATTTATTTTCATGAATTAGGCTGGTGTATATCAACTGTTACGAAAATACTAGACGAAACTTGGAAGCTATACCAAATATACCTACGTGGTAATCGTGAAAGCATCGATCATGGCAGTAGAGTACGCACGGGAAGATCGCGGCCGTGGGCGGCTCTGAATGGCAGCTTGTTTAGATAGCACCAGTAACAACCTACAGTACCTACGCACGGCTCACACGCGGTGCTCCAGCGACGAGAAATTCTGAATGGCGCGACGTAGCAGGTGGGAGTTCGTCGCCAGATCGTTGAGTAAGACATGTCGAAATTTAGAACCTGTTTTCGTGTTTCCTCACATTGTTGGCTCAGAAAGAACGGAAACTCGAGAAGGTGATCCAAAGCTGTGCTTAATTGGTTGAAGGCTCACTAGCGTTTCAGTGCTCGCTTGTAAGTAAGCTAGTACAACTGTACGTCAAAACAACAATGCTCTCAAAATTGGATAAAAGAAATGTACTGATAATGACGTACCTCCGGCACAGACCACGGTTGCCTTTTTAACCTACTGCAATATCGGCACACAACCCCCATACTTACATTTTGTGTACCGACATAGATCTGATAACATTATCTTCTGATATAGTATCCTGTAGATGTATACTTGATCTAAGATCAGAAGCTTATAAGGGAATTTGAATTATATTAGTACATACGAGTAATACCACAAATCTCGTCTCATTCGATAAGTTTAGTCGGATATTGCATTACTATATACATTGATGTTAATATCAAGTTCACGTTTTCATTAAGTGAGCGCGTTAATTCGCGTCGGTTATTTGAACCGAAGCAGAAAGTACATTGTATACGTCAATAGTTTTTATAGACCTAGATTGGTTGATTGATCTCGACGTATAAAAACTTTCAGAGCGAAGGTCGAGCGAACAATCTTTATTATCAATTTCTAAAATAAGACAATGAATCTCTGCGTAAAACTTTATGTATGGTTGCTGTGTATCCTGATCATTTATTTCATTGGGAAGTGTCTATTAGTGCTTTTTTGTGTAGTGCTGTCAGTAAAAAAATGTTTTGAAGAACCTATTTGGATAGGGGTCCACTAATGTTGATCACGAAAGCGTTATTGCTCCTGAGAATTAGTGGGAAAGCCGCATATTTTTAGATCTTCAGTAGAGGTAGTCAGTTTGAAGTAGTTGGTAGAGCCATCCAGTGTCGGATATGCATGCATTGAGTTTTGCAGATGATTTTTATACAAAATTAAAATCAATACTTTGAGGAAACATAGCTTGTATAAAAAAATCATGCGCGCTTCCGCGTTTCGAGGGCACTTCGTATCCAGTTGTTTCCATAGGGTTTCCATCAAGATACATTGGTGTGGTGTGAGCAACAGCGTGGTGGAGTACGCTCCAGGCTTCCTCTAGTTGTGGGGAGAATCCGTACCCAGCAGTGGGAAAATAAAGGTTTTAACAGCAATTATTTACGTTACTAATATTCTCACACCAAAAAACAACTTCTTCAATACAACAATCATTAATTTACTACTTGATAGTTATATGTAAAATAGACACAAAGAGGATACGATGACGCTTATTGGTGTCATGAAATTGACACGTGGTTAGGGTCTTTAAACAAGTGCCTGATTTATGTTATTTTTAAAAAGCTGTCTACGGTTGAAGCTTCTTTTTAATTATCTTCTTGTTAAAGCCTTTTTCTTGATTTTGAATCATAAATTGTCTCATTTGTTAAGATTTTACGATAAATTTAAATGTTTACATCGTGATAAAATAATTGAACAAAACGAACAAACTAACTTTTACTCCTTCAAAACCCGGTCAACTTGTTCAGAATATGTACCCTCATATTGATCTTATGTTGAAGTTAAACAAGGTGAAATTGGTTATAAATAATAGATATGAAGCCGAGTGCGTACACCCACTTGCATTGACTCAGGGCAATGAGACATTCCATCTGCTGTTGTGTGACGGACTGTGGCGGGGGTGCGGCGCGGGTCGCGGGGAGGGTGCTGCGGGGCTGACAATAAAATACAAAAATATTCTCGTAGGGCGCAGATTAAGCATTAGGCGAAGTCTCGAGGGGATCATAAACAATAGATTTAGCTCAGAGTTGGATACAACAGATGTCCTGCACTTGTTAAACAATGCTACTTAGTTTAAAACTACATCCGAAAAGCCTAAGTATCTCAATTATCGTGTACAGAGCCGATGCAGTTACTTAATTGGAATAGAGACAATTAATGAAAAATATGTTTTAAGAACAATTTCTTTCATCATTAAAATTCACAAAACTAAATATGCACTTCAACAGAGCTATTCGACAGAATATGAATTCAAAAATTAAAATTGCCGTGTACCATTGCCGTGGCCACTCTACGGGGTAATAAACGAGTATTCATATACGATACGATTCAAAAAACGGGACGAAGGTATAAAGAACACACTTACATTTACAGCTCGTGAACCTGGTAAAGAATTTAAAAACGTCAATTAAAAAAATGGTTAATTAACATGAGCGCCGGGTCACATCGCTGTTAGACGCAATAAATATTTAACCCCGTTCCGAGGTTTTAGTTCTGTCAATAACATCGTTAGAAAAGGTAAGTTCGTTTTGAATTTCACCTTTGCCATGGCACTGGGTCATTAGTACACGAAATACAACATTATATACATATCTTTCGAAATATTTTTATTGAAGTTCATTTGAGATTGTTAATTTAATCTAAAACATGTTATTGTATTCTACTGTACGTAGTATTGTAAAGTAGTTGTGGTAGTTGTAGTAAAGTAAAGGTGGTACAATGAGTATTCGATCGGGGAAGTACCGTGTGTAATTGTCACAGAGGTACCCTTAAAGTTGACCTGGGAACACCAGCGGGCAGTAGGCGGCCGGACGTCGGCGCCGCACATACTACCGCCGCGAGTACAGCTCACAGCTGCTATTTAAGATTTCGACAAACGTTTGATGTTTCAAAACTAATTACTTCGCTTCTGAGCACTTCAAAGGCATCTAGCAATCATCACTTGGGTATCGAAGGCACCGTTTATTAATAGAACACAGGATCTGACAAGAATGTATGCGCTACCGGCATTTTTTTACTTCAAAAAGGATGAGAAAATATACAATATAGTTCTTACCGACAATTTGTTTTACTTGAAAGGAATTAAAACTCAATAATTTTACAACGGTTACAACACTTGAATAACAAAGTAGATTGAGTTTTGAGAACACTTAAGGGTTTTATGTACATTGTTGTTATCAAGTTCAACTCACAGTACCTACTTACTGTGCATTAACGAAAAATTATATACCGCGTCGGTATTTCTGAGAGTCCACACGATTATCAGCGTCGTTGCACAAGCAAGCGTGCAACAGTTAACTCTGATAAGCTGGCATTCCATTTGTAGCTCATGTTGACCGAGCTCAGCAAATATGCTCCAAACGTGGAGTGGCACGTCACCGCGAGGTCAGCGACACGGTGGAGGTGGTGATAAGGCACAATTATCGTAATCTGCGGTTATTAGGCAGGCCTGCTTCCGATCGGCGCCGGCGACGCCATTATCCAGCGATTAGATACAAGCGACGAGTGTACCTACTGCAAATATGATTTCTAACGAATATGTCGAAGGCGGCAATATTGATTAAATGGTAAAAGATAAAGATAAATATATAAACTTAATCGAACAACCGCGAAGAAGTTTTTTTTTATAATATGGTAAACTACAAAGAGTTCTACCACCTTATAACTTAATTTTAAATTAATTCATAAACTTTGTTATTGCATCGGCATTTTGCTTCTGTTTTAGACAAGAATTTAATTTTACCACATAGCTCGGTCTAACATAAATGATATTATGCTACGCTCGGTCGGATCTAGTACAGAAACAACGACAATACCACAAAGTTCTTTGAAGGCAGAAACAAACATTGTTGTGTTCAGCGCGCTCCATATTCAGACCGCGGGCTACGGGCTATGTCTCCACATCCGACAAATATAGAAGGGAATAAAAATATACAAATCGAATTATAATATCTCGCGCAGTTAATTTCACTAGCTGTCACATCTCTCAAGCCGGAGCGTGGAAATTATGGTTTCATAATTTAAAGTCAAACATTAGTAAAAGCTTTTATAAATAGCTGCGGTGGTTAATTAAAACTTTAAAATATTTTGGTGTAGTCTGAAATAACTGTATTTCAATATTGTACCTTTATTAATTGTAAATTCTCCAGCTAAACTACTGCAGTGTCACAAAGGGGAATAAATTATTATTAAATAGTATTTTTAAATTGTTATCTGCAACATAAAGGCACATATTATAAAATATGGTTTCACAAAGTGAATTGAATAACTTAAAATGAAAAGTTTGCGATCTCCGTAGCTTAACTTTATTCCTTAAAGCGCTTACATCAGCATACTCCGGAACTGTTCGCAGTCCGTATTAAGCCGTAGTATCTGCATGCCCGGAGATGGGCTCCTCGCTGACCTCGTTACGAGATGAAACGTTCATTATGAGATACTGCAGCGACTCTGCAATCTCCTGCAGCTGATGGAGTCGCTACGTTTGTGTACGTCCTGAAGTTAACCCACAGACGGATGCTTCCGAAAAGGACTAAGTCTAAGCACCTCGTGTTAGTGCGTCTCCGTAAACACATCTCAACTTGGCATTTAGAATGATTTTATTACCTTTTTTATTTTGATTTTATTTCCTCTAAACAATCATTGTTTAAATTTTGCCAATGGTATTGTGAGTAGAAAGAAAAAAAAACGTTAACGAACAATCAAATTAAAATCTTGCCAAAAATTCGTGAGAAAGGTATGAACATGGTAGAACTCTTTGTGGTTCGATTCCGGAAGCACCACCGCCACACCTATTTCTTCCTAATAACAGCAGTGTTATGCGCTGGTATGTTCTGGTATGAAGGGTGTGGTAAGGGAGACATACTTTTCCGAGGCATTCCATCTTAGTCCTCAGGGGTAGCAACGCATCAGGTGGGCTACATGCTCGTTTGCTACTTCCATACTATAAAAGAGGCACTTATCAAATAAAAGGGTGTCGCTACTATTATAAAGCCGAAATAGGTGTGACGGTGGTGCCGGTGCAGTCGATACACCTAAAGTTCTACCACTTTCAACGTATCTCTTAACCGCCTCGGTTTAGGCTCGCACGAGATTTCGTATCGGAGTAAGTAGGTGCGGGAGCGCTATCATATCGGTGTTTATAAATGTAATGGTCGCCAGTGTGTCGGGCGATTACTGGACAAGTAAACATCTGCTGTATCGGCTACACGTTAAGCGTGAGCTTTAGGGAATTATAAATATAAGCAGTAATCCTTATTACTATATTTATTGGGATTAAATTTTAATACGCGGTGGTCTTTGATCGATGTTGATCAATGACGATAACATGTATGATGCGCTGGAATTTTTACGTCGTATTAAGGACTCTTATCTGTTACTCATAATTTACTTAATTTAAAGCAAAAAAGAGCAGTGATAGCCGAATGATTGAAACTCGGCTTCTCGTTCGTAGATCCGAGGTTCGAATCCCAGGCATGCACCACTGATTTTTTAAATTTATGTGCCTACCTATAAGAAATGTATTATCGCTGCTTTACGGTGCAGCAATCCTACATATCTGACAGTTCTCTAAAAAATAGTTCCTAACACACACTTGAAGTCTACTGATTCGCACTCGGTCAGAGTGGTGGACTATGACTCCATCATTCAGAAGCTGGCCACGCTGTCCCACTGCTGGGCACGGGTCCAGCAGTGGGACAATAATGGGTTGACAACCAAGCAAAAAAAACATAAAGGCATAATATGAGCAACACTACCGCCTTGTACGAGACCAGCGAGATTAACAATTAGTAAACATAAACATAAACGCTTTCTACACTCATAGCCCCACACTAGAATTTTCTCCTGTGTCGTTGGTGCCATGGATACACAAAGACGAAAACACAAATACCCAGAACAGAAATCTAAACTTTTTCAGATGTCTGTCCGGCCGGATCGAACCCGGGACCCACTGCGTGTCAGATCGGTATGGACACCGCTCCACCACGTGGGTCGAATTGGATTAAAATTGTGCCTAGAATCATCGTCAACCCATTATTATACTACGACTGGGCACGAGTCTTTTGTCAACGTGAGATTTCTCAGGTATTTTCACCAAGAGTTTTTCTCTCATCGTTAAAGCAAATCCGGACTCCGGGATCTCTAACGGAACGCAACCGGAGTCATCCAAGCGCGATGCCCCCTTCGGAAAGATCCCGGAAATTTCCCTATGCGCATTAGCGCTCACCGCCGTATCTCCTAGTGTTTACGAAGGCATGCGACTTCACATACCACCGTATTTCCCGGGGTCGCTTGGCTGGACGGTTCGAGCTCCCTCTCTAGCTGCCCGCAACCCCGGAAGCCCCCTTTTAGTCGCCTCTTACGACAGGCAGACAGGCCGTAGCCCTATTCTGGTCCCGATACTATAGGGACATGAACGTACATTTTTTTTATAGTATGGAAGTAGCAATCGAGCATGCAGCCCATCTGATGGTAAGTGGCTACTGCCGTCCATAAACATCTGTTAAGCAACCTTAGGTAACATCAAAGTCTCACCTACGGTTGGCCACAGATTGCGTTGGCAGCCCTGAGGACTAATATGGAATGCCTCGGATAAGTATGTCTCCCTTACCACACCCTTCAGACCAGAACACAGCAGCACACAACACTGTTGATATTAGGCAGAAATAGGTGTGGCGGTGGTGCTTCAAAATGGAATACGAGCGGGAAAGGGATACATACTGGGATACGAACCTTTTAACGTCCGATTAAAAGTTTAGTCTACCTAGGCCATCACTGCTTATGTTTAAATAGCAATGGAATATTAATAGGTTGATTATTTTATGTGAATAAATTATGAGTTTCTTACCAAATTCTAATTCTGATAAAATAATCAAGGTATCCAATAGAAAATAACGGCGTTAATTATTTAAAAAAAATGGAAATATCGGCATTAATTTTAGGTTAACTATTGCTTGAATCTCAGGCATAACTGTCAAGACTGACTAATAATAGTTTGTTTTAAGTTGTATTTACTCACAATAAGAAGGATTAAGTATGAGTGTACTTTATATAACGGGTTCTCAGACCAATTGAGTCAACTAATCGAATAGTTGTTTAATCGATCGGTGTCAAGTGTCAAACAACGATAGCGGTATGTCCACAAGGAATCTACATAACCCTATTAATACCGAACTATTAGAAGATAAGCCAAAGTAAGCCGCAGGATCGAGTAATCACTGGATCGTAAACAAGTGGCAGAACAAAGCGCCCTGTTGCTTCTGTCAATACACTCCGCCCGAGACACGTCGATGAATATTTGAGACCACTTTATTGTGGATCGGGAACAAATACCTGCATAGCAAATAAAAATATCACTGGATACAGCAAAAGTTATATTTTGATTTATTCTTATTTATTTTTATTTCTGTATTTATGTGACGTTCTCAACGTTTAAGTGCTTTAGATAGAAACAAACAATGCAATGTTAAGAAAATATGTGCAAATTAGCAAGAAATATGCCAGTATACATATTAAGCCCCAAATGTCACGGGACTGTTATGAGGAAAGTTTTTTTTTATTGAAGTAGCAAACAAATATGCTGTCCACCGGGTGGTAAATGGCTACCGTCTAGCTGTCTAACTATCTCTGCATAGCACAGAGGTTCCATCTCATGTTAATTACAAATACTTGCTCAAGAACTGCTTCTCGCTAGAAATAAATATGGCGGTGGTACCTCCCCGGTCGAACACTACTGGTTCTAGCACCTTACAGAGGCAAAACTGACAAAGTTAACTAACTACTAACTATAATATAATTAGCGATGAATTTTATTCCTTATCGTACACAAATGTAGTCAAAAAGCTTTTGGTCCTTCATTACATCATCCGGCTGTTAAAAATATACTTTGACGTAATACGTTTGAAAAGCCACATTAGATTTAGTTTAAAAAATGACATCGAGCTGTGAGACTCCCAATTCAGTATGCAAACATTTCAGCGAAGCGGGTCGATAGCGAACGGCATTACGATATCAGCGACACATTTCCCGAACACGTTAATCTCCCGCTACCTAATGCTGGTGGAACGCTAAACGCCAGGTTTTAATGTACATCTGGCGCCGGAGCCAAGACCTCTCCATCCATTACTTCTATATTACTCACTATCACTGTAATGATAAATCCTCATCCAACAGTTATTGGAGTCGGCGTATTGGTGAATTAATATATGAGGTTACGCTCGATTTGTCTGATACGGCCAGTTTATTCGGTGGTGCAAATTTATTTCTTATTCATAGTTAATCTGAAATATGGACGAGATAAATAGAAGCTTTTTGAATTAAAGTATGAGTAAGAGTTGCTGTCATTTGTGTCGATGAGATTGTTGTGAACGGAATACACTAAATGTTAAGCTAAAAAGTTTACAAACTGTTCTTCGTCGGTACCAACGTAACGTCGTAATATTTATGCATATACAATTGATGTTATTTCGGAGTGATTATGACTTATTCAAGAGACATTCGGAGCGATGCTCCTAGCTGAATTAATCGATTCTCCCCGGAATTAGTGAGTTCCGCTTCGATACAATTACATCCATTCACTGCAACTAGATATATAGCTGCCTCTAATCGTTTAACAGAATAATTTGTAACTTGATATCAAAAAAGTGAGTTGCAACAAAGACATTCAATTATTTGTTCAATAATTATTTAATCTCTTAGAGCAATGCAATTGATTAACAACATACTTTTGATAATAGCGGTCGAGGGAAGATATGGAATGCTGTATTCTTGTCCTTATAAATTCAGTAACTTGTTGAAAATGTAAGTACCTACTCATTGGCTTAAAAGGTATAAAAGTCATTTGAAAATTTAAACCAAACCAATAGCACGTAAAAATAGAGGTGTAACGTAAATACAAGGCAGCGACGACTGGCCGCGCTCGTTGGTCACTGAAATCGTCAGGATTTTATGCGCTGTTGAACATATTCTGTAGAGGTCGCGCTAAAATATATTTGTTTCTATCGCAACGGTTTTAATACATTGAAAAGTACTTGAAAGTAACTTTGCCCGCAATGCTTTCAAAACCATCGTTGGATAGACAGTAAAAGTCGAATAGCAGTACGGGTAAGCGCAGAAGGTGGGATGCGTGTAGAGAGGGTGGCCGGCGATTCTGCTGACTGAAGACTTACAAGAAACACGAAAGGGATTGATTCCAGGCGAGCGCACAACGACAGCTTGTTTCAATTTACGATGATGTTTTGGGGAATTTTAGGCGAACCGGCAGTTATGGGCAACCGTATAAGTTTAATTAAACCCATATATATTTTACCTCGTCTAATAAATTTGCTTTCTGCGTAAGATTATTTAGATGTTTAAAATATTTATGTCTTTGGGATTCATTAAACTTATATGTATAGGTGCTCACAAATACCGGTTCGCCTCAAATTCCCCAAAAATCATGATTTTTTTTTAGTTATAGAAAAAAATTATAAATATTAATTTATGATAC
>MOOZ01000557.1:93628-104479 GCA_002930495.1 Cecropterus lyciades | reverse complement strand
ATTTAAAAATGCATCGAAGAAGATGCAAGGAATTTTCAGTTTTATATTTCGACTAGCTGAAGTATCCGTGCTTCACCACGGGACAAAAAATTAGGTTTTACTCGCTTACCGTTGGAGTTATACGATAAGTGATAAGGACCTTTCGGAAAGAAAATTAAATTTTAAACTTCATGTATGTCATCAAAAGTTTGCTATTTCTTAGCATTCTCTTTTTATTTGCCGAGTGGTAGAACTAGTGTAGTTCGGCCGGGGAGGTACCACTGCCACACCTATTTCTAACGTGAATCAGTTCTTGCGTTTCATTGGAAGGGTGTGGTTGCCTGCTTACGGCGACAATCCTTGGGAGCACCAATGCATCTGTTATCGACTTCAAATATATAATCCGTGTTATATATAAAGTTACTTACAAACGTCCATGGGCGGCAGTAGCCACTCACCATCCGCTCGTTTCGGACTGCATGCTCGTTTGCTACTTTAATCTGATTAAAAAAAAATGAAAATGAAAGTCTGCACCAATGGGTGCAGTGATGTTGTTATAATTGACGCTATCTTTTAATAATAATAATCTTTTAATAGTGCAAGATATCGAAATCAAAAGTCTATAAGTTGCTACATTCATGCAAAATTTTATGTAAATCGGAACAGTGGTTCTTGGGCGATTGAGTAACAAACAGACACACTATTTCATTTGTACGTATATTAGTAAAGATTATTGGATAATGACATAAACTATTTCTAAAACGATAAGCACGATAAGAACGTGAGTTCTTATACAAGTGTTTTAGAAAGGGGAACAGCGTCATCTAGTTGTAGCGCCGACATTTTCGTAACGCATTTTCGTTTCATCGAGTTTCAAATCACAACGATTCTAAACAAGTTTCATTTTGAAAATTGTATTTTTAGCAGTATACGCTTTATAGAATGGTTGGTTAGTTTCTGATTTGTTACCACTTCGCAGAATAATCGAATTTGTACAGGAAGAATTGGGACAGTCGCCGCCCCTGTTTCCGTCTCTATGATAAATTAGTATTTTGTTCGTGGTAGTGTAGGATAAGTGTATATTAAGCAGCACTTATACTGAAAAATAACGAAAATCACACAAATTTCTAAGAATATGAGAAAATATACGATCTAGCAATGTTTATTTTTCATAATTTCTTTAAATTTATTTGCATTTCGAGTTTGAATAAACGTTGTTCTGGTCTTTATTATTACTTGATCTAGCTATACTTTGGGTACTTTTTTAAATTAGAATAACATCCAAAGTATTTATGTTAAAGATAAGATCTTTATAAGTTTTCTTCAGTCTATTCCTTTTAACTTTTATCAAAGCAGGATTGAAGTAGTTACGCACGATATGCGCGCCGCCTCGGTGATATTTATTCTATAAGGTTTACTTAGAACTTGGCGCTCACATAACAACACGACACGCCACGTTATTAATATACGAACATCCATAACCTTAATATTTGATGATCCATAACCTTAATAATCTTACAGAGCCGCCGCGCCGCGCGACTTACGCCGTCTTGTCGAAATTGAGAACATTTTAAATCCTTACATTGAATATGAGATAGGCTTAAGTTTCGGATAACTCATTAAGAGTTATCTTACTCGCGGCTTTAATATGCAGGTTATATTCACATGAATGCTAATCTGGCGGGGATGACACTATTATAGGTGAAATTTACACATTATAGTATTGAATCTGCAGTAACTATTACAAAAAGGCAATATCTGGTGTTCAGCTGTTTTTTGTTATTAGGAGCATTCAGCTCTATCTATAGAGTGGCCACATGCGCATATAGAGTTACCAACCAATTCGTGAACAATTATGCCACAAAATGGATTTGCTGATATTACGTAATCTAAAGTTTTACGTTAAGTCGCAAATGATGTATTATAGTAAAAATAAATAATAGTTTAAAGAAACTTAAAAAACACGCTTTTGAAACAAGCTAATGTTAAAAAATCGAAAATAATTTTCTGTACGTTGAGCGATAAGAAAAAAATCTTTTTATCGTAAAAATGCATGGGATGTTATCAGGTTATTGTCATTATAAAATATATCACAGCCACCCCAGACTTATTTACGATGTTTTTTTTTTTAGTTTTTTAAACTATTATTTATTTTCTACTTTTTAGTTTATGTAGTTACAAAAGCGTGTTTTTTATTTATTTTAATTATTATTTTTTTCTTTTTTAGTGTCATTGATGATAATTTTATAGTAGGGAAAATTGATTTTTAGCATATCATATGTGAAAACAGCTTCTCTGGCACAAACCCACATACATCAAAATTGGGAGACTTTCATACAAACTTTCATCCCCTATTTAACCATTTTAGGGACATATATATAAATCCGTTACAAACATACGTAGATACATAGGTACGACCAAAGCTAATAAAAGCGTGTTTAAAATAATGGCGCATTTATTATTTATTTAATGTTTATTTTTTATTATTATCTTATGTGACTGTGAAATAAGGATTCGTGTATAATAAATAAGGAATAAGGTGGTGCAGAAGTTGTAGCACTTTATATTATTTTGGTTTCGAATAAGATGCTAAAGGTAGGACAGTACGAATGTGTTTTGACACCGGAGGCACTACCGCCACACCTATTTTTACCTTATAATAGCAGTGTTAAGCGCTGCTATATTTTGGTTTAATCTATATGTGTAGGTTGATTCCCTTCTCTTAGGCGTTCTAAATTAGTTCTTAGCAGGTAGCAACGCATCTGTTGTCGGTTTCAGGTTGTAAGACTATAATCTTATCAGGGGCTGATACAAACCCAAATTCTACATATAGCGGGCTCAATTGCAACTTCAATAAAATGTTTAAAGTATTTTCATTAATTATATTTTATTTTACTTGGTACTGGTCTCAGTTGTGTTAAAATTCATTATGTAGCAATGAGTTACTTGATCAATTAGCAGATCTATATATCTATCACAAATATAACCGTTACAGTTAGCTTTCTTATAACACCTTTTGTTTGATCTTTGCACGTGTTCTATTGTTGTATATTTCAGTATAAGTCACGTCGCAGCCGGTTGTGTGTGTGCTGCGACATTGCGCAACATATATCTTAATCACATAATACACGTATTGTATTTGTAGAGAATTTGCAGATTATGTAGAGCACGCTCAGAGACTTTTAAATCGATATAATACTACTAGTTTGAAAGTCATTAAAGAAAGTTAATGAAAATAGGACGTAGGTTCTTTCAAAATTACATTTGCGCTGTTTTGAGGATTGAAGGCGAATCTCGCTTACGTCTAATAATTGTACATATAATGTATCTAAGTGTGGTGTATGCAGTTTATAAATTAAAATTATTTGTTTCTGCGGCGCTGGAGTGTTTTGTGTGTGCAAAAATTTGGCTGTCTTTAAATTCACACTCATTTCTAACTTTTGATCATCTAAATGTTAGTTTAAAACTCAAATTAACTTTATAGCTGTGAATTATGAATAACATTTTATAGTCAATATTATTTTTATTATGATTACACGATGTCATTAATTTTAAGAGTACGATGATCGGCTGCGGTTTTAGATCTCCATAATAAATTTATTTAAAAGTAATCGGAATGACATTCAATATTACCTGAAAATTAAGTAAAAATTATACGTTATATGCATTCTGTGTCATTTCTTGCAAAAGTGGTTCGCTGGTGATTTTCGAAAGGCAATTTAAGGTAAGTATTTACGTATAACGCGGCGACTGGTGGCGAGCTGGCTGAAATTACGAAATAAGACACAAACCGCTGTAACGAGCCGCTTTAATAATATCGCCTGGCGGCGGCGCGGGGGCACGGGGCGCACCGGCGGCGATAGTCAACAACCTTATTCTTACTTGACAGAAACATAATTAAACTTCTTTTAAAGCGAGACTCGTTTCTTGACTCGCACAATATCATAAGTTTGCATTTCCTTTAGTGCCCATTTTAATGTTAGTAAAGTTCATTGCGACAAAGTTCAACGAAAGGCGCGAAGGACTTAGTCACCGGTGCGTGAGTCAAGTGTTTCGCGAGTGTAATCCCGACATCAGTCAGCGTCCGGCGACGGATCTAATATCACTCGCAGCCACACGCTACCCTCGGAAGTAAATTAAAAACAGATCCGAGGCGGTACAACTGCACGTCTAATTTTATTACCAATCATGATTGTCGTCGACACGCGACACGACACACGTGTGTCGCCGCGTTGACGACGTAATTATAGATGTTGTGCGTCGTTAATAAGTGCATCGGTCGGGACTCGGGGCGAGCGCGGGCGGCGGCCGAGCGCCGCGTCCGAAATAACTTCCAGCCGGCGCGGTGCTCGAGCAAAGGTTCATGTTTATATTTTATACGACCGACGATACACACGATGTCGTGTTGTTAATAAAATACCCTTATGAAGCGTCTATTAAGATTGGCCATTTGCATACCTCCGGAATTTATGGGGTGGATTGACCGGCGCCGCGCACGGTGTTTCATTATTCCTAGCCGCAACCCGGCGGTGAGCGCCGCTGCAAAAAATGAATTACGCATGTCGGAGTTCAACCGGAAGCCTATATACTCGACCGGCTCAATTGCGTCAATTTTTGAACTCGAGTGGTGAAGGATTGCAGTCGTGTCGTGATAGGAATTTTTCATTATGACGCGTCGTGGGACGCCGGAAACGTTGATTTAACCGGGAGGAAAAAAACTAGGGTTGTAACTGAGGTCATCTTAGCGGAGGCGGATGCGGAAGTTAAGAGATTCACCTCCGCGGATGTGGAGGTTAACGGAGGCTGAGGTGAACTTTACATAGCACAGTTACAAAACGTCAGATAATTACTAATAAGCAAAATCAAGGAGAGGTAAATTATATTCACGAGCAACAGATTTGCGGATTTGTCGCTTTCCGTGGCGGATGTCCGTGAACTTGATGGCGCCGATAGTAAGTGCGAAATATGGAAGAAGCCCCCCTAGAAAAACCCTAGCGTTCCTCCTTGCGCGTTGTTGCGCGCCATACCTCCGGAAAAAAATTGCGGAGGCGGAGGTTACATTTTTGCGGAAGTTCCGCAGTAACGGACGCGTAACAAAACCTAGAAAAAACGAGAGAATAAAATGTTATACTACATTGCGCCGGTAAAATGATAATATCGTTCAATTAACGAAATGTTTTCGCGTCGTCGCACAGCGCTTCCCTCGAGCGCCGTTCGGCGTCGCTTTCATTGTTGGCGTTAGTTATTAGTGAGGCTGTTTAGCCGAATAATCGAATATAGGTGAATATGTGTCGGCCGACCTGAACTAATGTTCCCGCTCGCACTGCTTATAAAGGAATTCCAATTTCGAGTTAGACATGAGTTGACATGGAACTTGGCTTTTTCTTAAGTGTACCTATGTGGGTGTGTTTTACAAAATAGAGTAGAGTATCGCGGCATTTCTGCTGTAAGGCAGAAATAGGGAAGTACGCGGTATTGTCGGAGATGAATTTTCAATTCCCATCATATCTAAAGTAGTTATTGGCGGATAATATTTACAAGAAGCTTATTATTTTCTTTGTAGTTGCTATAGGCCGCCGTTTTCTACATTCAGTAGTAATATAGAAACAGTCAATAAGAAACTGATTATTGCAATTCGATAGATTAGGCTTTTTATTTTCCCTTTTCATTTTTCTTCATCGTACTCTGATAGATGACCTCAAAATTATTATGTATTTAATCCTGAATTGAACCGGATTTTGGCAGGCAGTCTAGTAAAATTTCAGCAATTACGCAAATGTTCTATTCATTCGATGATGTATAAAATTGGTAATAAGCTAAGAATGACCTATGTTGTTTTCTTAATTGTTCCGGATAATAAATTATGTCATTTATAGTGACTTATGGCAGCTGCGTGCTGCCCATAAGCGGGCATTGTCATTGCAAACTGCAACAACACGTTGTCACCAAATGCGTCAGGCGCCATTACTTGAATATACGATCAACTTCCGAGAATGTAGTATGTTCAAGGAATCACTAGAAAAACTGTTTATTACTCGAGTTTCACGTCGTATCGTACAGTTTAAACTGAATTAAAGTAAATAGCTACCATATTTTTTTTTTAAATATGAAGTCGTGAGAAATCATCGTCTGATTGTTATATCGTGAGTTAATGAGAAAATACTAGCTTTTTTTAGCGATTCCGTCCGCACCGGTTACGTTTTTCACAGTAAAAAGCATTCTATGTATCTAGATTATTACCTACCTTCGTACCAAATTTCATCCAAATTCTATCAGTAGTTTTTGCGTGAAAGAGAAACATACATACATACACACATCCATCCTCACAAACTTTCACCGTTATAATATTAGTAATATTATCAGATGACAGATAACTGGAAACTTAAAAGGTTAAATACCAATAAAAGTCTTTGACTTATTAGATATTTATTTTATTTATTTACGTACGCATAAGTATCGTACATTTGTCACCAAGGCTCGGTGGTCGCGACAGTTGTCCAGATTGCGCGTACGATTGTGGTTATAAAGTTCACGTCCTAATGACATGTAACTGTATATTTTTTGTCCGTCAAGTCCCAAATAAACTAGCGTTTAAGGTCTAAGCCATGATTGACTCCATGAACCACAGATACAATTTGGGTCTTACGTAAGGTCTGTTCTGTATTTGTCGCTACCCGTGAGCACTAAGTTTGAACGCCTCGTGTTAGTAACTTTACTGTACCACACCCAAAAGATAAGAAGAACGGCAGTTAGTATTGCAATGGTGCAAAAAACTTGTTCCTTTATATAAATATATTCCTTTCTTATCGATAGAATTAATGTTTATTTCGACTATGACGTTCCGCATATTATACCTTATACGAAATTTTTATAACACTAACTGGATATACTTAAATTATAGTATGTTATTATATTACTTAAGCGTTACTTGATATGAACACATTAGCAGATTATGCTATTATTAAAGCTGCAAGTACGGAGTTCGCGAGTGGGAGCTAATCACTGCGCACCGAAGTTTGCTCGCATTAATACCCTTAGTTAAGCAAATACACGCTTGTTCTACGCAAGAACGAATGTCATCTTGTTATAACTTCCTGAATCCGCCGCTCTTTATTAGTTTAAACAGCTGCAAGCTAACACGTTATATAAATGACTAGCTGAGCTCGCGGTTTCACCCGCGTTTAAAAGAAATGTAACGTGACATACATTAACCGAAATTTTATATCTCATTAGAAAAAAAAATCCGATTTTGAATCACTCTTCATTGGTGCTCCGCTCCTGTTCCTCTTAGCGTGATGATATATAGCCTATAGCCTTCCTCGATAAATTGGCTATCTAACACCGAAAGAATTTTTCAAATCGGACCAGTATTTCCTGAGATTAGCGCGTTCAAACAAACAAACTCTTCAGCTTTATAATATTAGTATAGATAACTAATGAAGTTTAGAAAATATTCGCAATTGCAGAGGTATGTTCAACTCTTTTTCAAAAATTAATGCTATTTTCACATAGATTTATTCGACAGGGTCTTGGGTTCAACAATTTACCACGTATCAAAATGATGAATATGGATTTCCGTTCAGTTCTTAGTGTTTGTGTACGTGTATCTACGTGTCTCACGGTATATTCTAGCATAGGGGTTATAAGTGGAAAAATCGTAATTATCGAGAATTAAAAAAATATAATTAAAAAGAATTTTAAATGCTTTTATTACCGTCGTAGTTTATTATCCTTTACATTAATCTCTTTTACTGATGCTACATTTCCATCTACTACAATCAATGATATATATACATAGGATAAGACAATTCACTGAAGGCTCAGTCACATTTTATTAACATTAATGTTGTACATCAGTATAATATTCCTTAAGAGCGCTGTATCGCTAATTTCCTGTGGCCTGTCACAGCGCGGGCGCGTGCGGAAGCGTGCGTGTAAAAATACCCTCGAGGAAGTGCGCGCCGGCGTCGCCGTAAGCTTAATGTGGAGCTTCACGGCTCGCTCGTTCACACTGCATACGTCGCCGAGATTATTTTCATCCTTATACAGGCTTTCAATATACTTACTTACCTTGATAATTTCCTCTAATAAATTTTCACTACAGGGATATATTTAAAGTTGGTTTAACCCTCCGTGGTTCGACTTCGGACGTACCACCGCTACACCTTTTTGTCTAAAGGGTGTGGTAAAGTATTCATACTTAACTGAGGCGTGCCAATTTCGTCCTCAGGAGTAGCATAGCATCTGTTATCAACTTCAGGTGAGACTGATCTAATCTGGGGATGATTTCCATGGGCAGCAGTTGTCACTTATGTTCCGGTAGACTGTATGCTTGTTTGATATTTCCTTCATATTATAAAGAAAAAGATACATGAGGTTCTGTAAAATAATGCGGATGTGTTTAATAAAATAACATACATGTTTTAATATTTGATAGAAATGAATATTATTCACTTATACGTACTAATAATAACTTGCAATAGAACATACGAAGATGAGAATAAAAACAACCAAAATATTTTTTACTGCATCGACTGCCTACCTAGTTTAACTACAACATTTATTTTCATTCAAGTTGTAAGTTTGATAGCGTAGTTCGAACGTGAAATAATCGGGTCAATAGCATCTACTTCGGTGGCCCGTCTGCTTTATTTCTAGATCTATTTATGAATGTACTTGATGCACCATTAAAATGATGGATAGATAGTGCAACCGGTGTTAGCACCTGTGTTATCAGCCCGAAATAAAATTAAAGATAAGAGTTAAAGTATTTTATCATTTTATCGCCGGAAGCAGAGAGTAATGAACCGTTATGGTTTTAATACTAGTTATATTTCAAGCACTCATTTGATAAGATGATTTAAAATCGTCATAAATAATCGCATCTAGAACTTAATACTAAATCCTAACATAGAAGATAATTTTTGTAGCGATAGTTACAACTCAGAGTGATTTGAAGAATAAGTTACAACTAGGACACTACGACGTATCTCTTGATTCTTAAATTTGTTGAAGCTAAATATTTACTATATTGAACATATTATCGGCCTTATCAAATATCAATTACAGTGTATTTAGGTTAAAACGCACCCACCGCAACGCAGAAACATACTATAGGAAATATATTATAGGTGAATTTCAAAATTAATTTCCGGTACGTGCAATATATTTTAATAAAATAATTATTTTTAGATTCGATCCTACTTCGTTTTGATGACAAATGTCCTTTTACGGCAACAGGCTGACTGCTCGTTTGCCACATCACTGATGATGTACTTGTCTGATATTAAGTTAAGTCGTAACTGCGGAACCGAATAATTCCAGGATAATTACCCACAGCGTCCAGGCGGCAGGGTAATTCATCAGTGTCGCCACGACGGTCCCGAAGTCACGTCTTCATTAGTACGCTAGTATTCTTATTTATAGTGTTGTCTGGGTGTACATGAGATGTACTGATGGACGGATTAACAATGTTTCGCACTTGCATAAATGTGAATCCGTTTTTTCTTTCTTGGGACTTTAGTTTCTTTGAATATTTTTGCAATTAAATTTGTCCAGGTGTTAGAATTTTCCAGGGAATCTTACAGCGTTAAACTATAACAGAGAGGTGAAAGCGCTCTACATGCTCTTGATCAAAAGACACGATTTTTCCAGTTATAGGCATCTTCAGTAATTTTCTGTGGAACATAAAAACACTTCTGTTAGGTTTACGATAAATTTGTTGTGATCTTTAAGAAATAATTATTCGGAATATGAGAATGAAGTTCTTAGAAAATCTAATTAGATAAAAATAAAGTGTGGAAAACTGAAGTTTACTTAGAGGTCAATCCACGAGCTGTGTTATTTTCCACAATGTCTTTACTCTTAAAATATAATGCCGTCAAGTCTATTGCTTATTTATATTATATTTATTTATACGTATATTTTTTTATAATAATGGATTTTTGTATAAATTTATCAAATAATAGTGTAAATATATGTATGTCAGCACAAACACAACACAAGATCGGACAATATCATTATTTAATTAATTCTTAGCTAAATATTTTACGTTTAACTGTAATAACATTTTGTTGAGCGGAAGAACTGGCCGTTTCCTCAACAGCAAACCGCTATTTGTTAGAAATTATTTGATTTGTTTAATAAATTATAAGTTCCGTTTTGTAATTTAATAATTCATATCATTCAGAAATGAGTTGTAAAATTTAAGTTAATTTTATCTGTTATTCACTAAAATTATAATAATATTGTGGATAAAAAAAATGTAATGGCGCTGTGACTGCACTTTCCTAAAACGAACTGGCCGTCCCAGAGTCACATCAAACGACAAGCCTCGGTGCAGAAAGGATGTCCCATGAAATATCTTTTAAGTAACATTACATTGTGTATAGTCATAATCTAAGCTTAATTTAATATTTTACTAAGTTTATGTTATAGAAGAAGAATAAAGTGATTTCATTTACTAAGTGTTTCATGTCTGCAATGAGCGAACCTTATAACGATATATACATATATATTTATATATATCTAATAATAATTTAAATCCTTTTATATTCGTAGTAATATATAGCTATATAGCTACAGATGATATATATAGGCACATACAGTATCGGGGAACTCTTTCCGTGAGCTCCCATCTATCAGCTTTAGGGAGGTGGGCGGGTTTGAAAATCAGCACTGCATGGGGTCATGATCCCATGTCAGCCAATGCTGAGACTCGTCCTTTTGCCCATAATTAAAATACATTTATGGTTTTGATTTAGTGTGTAATATGTTTTCTATTTTGTCTCTTTTTATTCTATTTTTCTTTTTCCAAATATTTTTGTGTATTTTTTTATCGTGGCAATAAATGAATTTTATTATATATATATA
>MOOZ01000557.1:36194-49925 GCA_002930495.1 Cecropterus lyciades | reverse complement strand
TTTGTTATCAGTATCGTATTTACTTTCATATGCATTTGGTAAAAAGCTGTTATTTTGATATTACAAACAGACACTTCAATTTTATTTATATGTATAGATTATTACATAAAAGATATTTATATTAATGCGTATATCAATTAAGACTATAGGTATAAGGAAGGATCCTGTGAAATATAGATTTTTAATAGTTTTTTTAAATTTTATGAGAGATATACTTTCGTTAATATTTTTTGGTAATTTGTTAAAAAACTGTGCACCTTCATATAAAATTGTCTTTCTACCATATTTAGTTCTAGGAAATGGTAGGTAGATATTATGCGCATTTCTAGTATTTAATTTATGTATCTCGATTTTTTTTTGGAATATTATTTCAGAATTTACTTCGTTGTTTATAATCTTTCTTATTAGAATGCATTGTATTAGAGATATATATTTGTTTCATGTTTAAAATTTTTGTTTCATTGTAGATTTTTGCCGTCGGTTCTAAGTAGTTATAGTGAAATAGTTAATTATTTTATTCTGTGCTACCTGAACCATATGAAGATTTGATTTTGCAGCACATCCCCATACCTCAATTAAATATTCAAGGTGAGGTTTCGCAAGAGAGTTCTATATTAAATATTTTACCTCATGTGTCAAACAACCGGCGATGTTTCTTAGTAATCCACTTAATGATTGTAATTTTGATCTGATATACTCTAGGTGCGGTCTCCAAGTTAAGCCACTATCCAAAATCAGTCCCAAATACTTTTCACAGTTCTTATTTTTCAGAATTTGTCCATTGATCATAAGATTATTATGAAATTCGACTTTTTTCTGAGGAGTGGCAAAAATTACATAACTTGTCTTCGAGATATTCATGGTCAGTCGATTAGCCTGAAACCACAAATTGAGTTTGTCAAGGTCTGACTGAACATCTTTTATTAATTGATCTATACAAGGGCCAAAATAAAACAAACATGTATCATCAGCTTTTAATTACCAAGTTAATAGTGATATGATCAAGTATCTCGGATCGAATCCGGTACCTGCAAACAGATGAGGCAGGTAGTTATTGATTTGTGCGAATACATTAAAATTGATTGGCGGATACATTAGTTGCAGGGCGGAAGGAGCGCTAAGTGCTCCCGATCCAGAATCCCTCGTTATTCCGCAAATGTCAACCGGCACACATCGCGGAAGATGGATGGCCGCGCCGCTGAGTAATGGCTCCACTATACTCGAATTGTTTTGTAAATAACTACTTTATGTAAAAAAGGAGTTAAGGACCATCCATTTTACCTTATAGTAACTGTCTTGGACATTTGTAATCAGTGAAGGTCCCAGGCATGTTATGGGATGGAGTGAGATTCATTTATTGCGTCCCCTTGTTTGTCCTTATAGGCCCAGTTGTGCGTACACGTGCTAGCATAGAACTGCGAAGATTTCGAGATTGCCTTAAATTTATGTCTCATTTGTCGGATTTATTGGCCATTGTGGCACCCTCTCGTATTTGGCGTATAGAGCGGCCGCTCCGTTCACCCTATGGAGCCCAGCCCTGTTTGTAATCAATCTTATAGCCTAGGAATCTTGTTTCCTGGGTCGGCCACAACATTTCTTCCTCTCAGAAGTAAGTTTTGAAAGGTTCGTTTATGTCTCACTTACCACAACCGTCAACCTAAATTAGCATAATTTTAAAAAGTTTCTCCTCGTAATATTTCACTCTTAGCGAAATGAACATTTTATGTGTTGTAATGTGTAACACTCGTTCGAATTTTCTTTTATTATCTTATTATTCGTATTACATCACTTTACGTATTCTCACACACGTTTCAGCGTTTCTCGACACGATAAAATTATTTACAGCCTTATTACGATTCCCGCGGCCGTTCTTCGAGGGTCGATACACACTGTCCAGCTAAAATTAGCCATATCTTGTTTTTGGGCCTTAATAGATCTTTAATAACCTTAAATTTTCACCTGGAATTAATATTTTGATAAATTGAGCTCATTGAATTGGACGTTGATAATATAGTTGTTAATATCATTTTAATAGAAACGTAAATAGTAGAAATGTAATTTAAAAAGTAAAATATAATAAATTTATGTGGCATGTAGCTAAGACGACCAATAAATTATTTTTTAATAAATTATTATTCATCATTTCATCGTAACGTTATATCATATTATCATACAAAACTATGTTTAACTAAAACGTCCGTTTCTGTAATAACGCCTTTACATCATATGCCGAACTTATTAAACGCTTTATATTTTTGTAATTATTATTTATTTTTATATTAATAATTAAGTACCTCATTTAATTGTAAAGTATATATCACTTTTTATTTATAAAGAAGTTTTTTGTGATTCCAATGTACTTGACCAATTTATACACGTTTGCGCACATTACACTGTTCACAATTTCTTTTTAAGAAACCAGAGTAAAACCGAACAGCAATCCAGTGATCGGTCCAGTGAGAACCGACCAGCCGGCGTCACCTATTAACAAGCTACTTTACGAGTACCAGATATTGTCCGTTTGTACGTCACAGCGACAAAGCAATCAAAATTGACTCCGCTCTTCTTATTAGTGTTGCGTATTACATCTGTTCTTCCTTGTAATTCTTACGCCTTTTGTGATTTCTGTAAACACATTCTGCTAAATGACTTTTATTGTAGTTTATGACTAATAAAATTCTGTTTACTTACTACTAGACGGTGATAGGCTAGATATCTGTTATATTAAGGAAATTTGGGGAAAAAAATTGCTAGTTTTCTGAAAAAAGTACTATAGTCACATTGTCGATGACGAACATTTATGATATTAGAATCAACCTCTTATCTTATCAGTGCTTGTTTCCTTTGAGATTGTATTGATGTCTACATTTAGCCTATAGTATAAGTGATTCAGTAAAACGCAATACACGGAATTACTTTTCTTGGAAATGTAAAACAGGAAAGTGTTTTCCTGTAAATAACATAAAAAAGCTGTCGGGAAAATTGCTATCAACAGGTTAGCGTAAATGATAATAGCGTTGCCGCATTGCGTTCTCTCAAAATTGTGTCATGAAATGTGGAGCCCTCGTCACTGGGAGACGGAGTGCGGAGCTTTCCGTCTCAGCTTTGTTTTTAAGCGGCTGTTAGTTCTCGGCTTATTTAATGCAATATTCATAACTATGTTATCCACTCAGAATCAGTTAACTGGTGTTTTTAAGGTACGAGGTAAGAATGATTTATTTTATTTTTTTCATATAGCCAGTATTAAATGGTAACCATTATTTTTATATTTTTGAAGCCGTTATTTTATATTACGAGTAAATTGCCTCCGTAGTCTGTGCACATTTTTAACTGCATCCCTAATGCCCCGTTAGGTTGATTACAGATGCGTTTTTAACTTAAAAGCTAAGTTAGACTACTTCACGTAAATGTACCTGTATGTAGTTCTGTGATATGATAATTTAGGATGTGCTCTTTTAATCAAATTCAATTTTCTGAAGTTTTATATTTATTTATACTACAAGGCAAAATACATTATTTATTTTTCTCCTATAGGATCAAACTACACAAAGTTCAATTATTTAAATACACGCACTTTGTAATGAGCTAAATCACTTAGTTACAACTCAAGTAAACTGCCCATTAAACCACTTTGTTCTAGCCATACAATTTTTTTAATGTCATTGCCCTGCAACATGTCACACTGTTTCCCGATAGAGTCGATAACATAATTGATTGTCCAACGATGTCCCTCATTGTGGCGCAGCTGGTCGGGACGAGTCGGAATGCCGCCGCGACAGACGGAATGAAAGCAATTAAAGACCGAGGGGCGTACGTACGATCTCCGACAACTGCTCAACTACCCTTTGTTTCACAACAGTTCTTATGGTAACAACAAAAGGCATACTTTGTAGTATCAAGACTTCCGAAGCGTCGCCACGCACTGCCGTTCCATGCTAATCTATTTCTCGGAAGCGAATTACGATTCAATTTTATCATTAAAACTTGTTGTGTGGATTCCTAGTGCCCGCGTTAACATTCCGTGCTCCACTTACGGCGAACGATAAATTCTATATATTTATTGGGTGCTTCGAACTCGATAGGCCGGCGGAATGTGAGCTTAGAAATCCCTTTTGTATGTCGAAATCGTAGCCAATTATTATTAATGTGATGGACGTGATATGAATTGGAAGCAGTCACTTTGAAATTTTCTTGCACTATCTAAGTAATTTGTCAATGGCTATATTGTAAGGTGCTTTAGTTTGCATAAAATTTTCGTTTTCTTTAGCGGTATTTATGCGCATAATGGGGCTTATTTCCAAAGGACCTAAAGCGTTGCGCCAGGATGGGCCCACTTAGCGCCAGACGCTTTGTTTGACGGTGTTTATAAAGAAACCCTCCGCGAAGTGGCTGGTGAGGGACGGTCTGAACCCATCGTTCCATGACAGATTTATCACAAAGCAGAACTTTATTCCTTTACTATATTTCTTTACAATATGGGAGATACAAGGCTGCGAATCAAGGTTGTCGAACAACTTTTATATAGGTATGCATTTCTGTATCGTTCATTGTTGTATGTTTTCAAAATATAAATATTAATTAATTTTATACTTGCTCAAGTGCTAATTATCGTTTTCATCAAAATCGACCCATTACCTTCTCCAAGACACTGATCTGGCTAAACTCGAGTATTTTCTGAAAATGGGAAGAGCCAATAATGCCACAGTTTACGCCACGTCCAGTCCACTAGTCTTCACCTTTTAAAACTTTTTTTACTGGTTGTTTAGGTTTTTCATGTTTCCTTTCACCGTTTATAAATAATGTTAAGAAATATAAGTGATCTCGCTATTAATAATAAGTTCTATTTTTGATTTTTAAAATAAGCCTTGTTTTTCTTGTAAGTGGGTCATGATATTAAAGTTTATTGGAGACTTAAAACAGATTCAACAAGGGTACAATGGTGTCACTAATAAAAATCAAATACAACGCATACATTAAAAAATAGTATCGATGAAATTTCTACATACATGGATTCGACATACATCGTATATATTTGCAAAAAAAATTTGGAGGACTTTTTTTATTGAGTGCCCAGAGGCACCATAAGGCAGCACTTGCAAAAACAGTAAAAAAGTAGTTTTTACTGTTTTTGCAATACGATTTTTTAAATGGATGGATGGACCAAAAGACCGATTTTTTAAATGGATTTCACTGTGATTGTAACTGAGAAATGTAATAACAGAAATGTCAATATAATTTTGAAGTTTTGACTATTTATTTGAAAGCGTGAAAATGAAAAATTTAATTTAAAGGATTGATTGTATATTTATAGTTCACATCATGAGATAACATAAGTCTGTCTTTCACTAAAATCCGTGTAATATTAAAATGATGTTAATTTTTTTAAACGTGGATATAACCACGAGGCATATACAGTAGCAAAACATTTGTCCTATTCAAGAAAATTCTGCAGCATCTTCGGCACGTGACGAACAAACCGTCCAAGTTTATCCCGGGAGCACGCGACTGCTAACTGCACATGATCGGGGAGGCCGAGCCGCTCTGCCAACTTTCAAAGGACTATTAGAAAAATGTGAACCGTGCAAGTTTTCTTGTTAGAATTTATGTCGAAGTTTATAATTCGGACGATGTTAAATTTTACTGATTGTATTGCCGATATTATTTACACGCTATTATATTTTATGGATTTTATGGTTTGCAGCGAATATTTTGTTCAAACAACAGCTTTTTTATAAGAATTAAGTATCAAACCATCAGTCCGCTGCAGTCCATGATGGTAAATGGTCAATGTCGCCCATGAATATCTGTAATCAACTTCGTGCTGAACAGGGGTTTATCTACAGTAAATTACAGATGCGTTGCTACTTCTGAGTTAGCCGCTAACCTCACCTTTCAAATAAAAAACAACAACTGCCTCATGCTAAAAATAGATGTGGCCAGGGTTCCTCTCCGGTCGAACCATAATCGTTCTATTTCCTGGAAAATCCATTACCACATTAAAAATACATTTTATCTATGCATATTTTTATTTTTATTTTTATTGTACGGATGATGCTACTACAGATGTTGTTATTTTTTCTATATAACGGTTCACTGTATTACAATGTAATGAACGTGAAACACCGTTAATAAACAAATCGTAAATATAACGTAATTGTATTCCGGAATAGTGTTAAGCAAGTCATTACTGTTCCAGCTCCAGTAACATCGTATTCAAATTATAAAACAGAAATGTAAGGCGTCGACTGTTAATGGCTTTATTATAGGATATGTATTCAATGGCGTTCCGTTAATAGAACTATTGATTGTTTGTAAAAGTTTTTTAACGAAACTGAGCATCGTTGATATATTTGAGGATCCATTATTCTTAATCAATTTTTTGTCCTAAATAAATCGAGTCGAAGTCAAAAAATATAATTTGACTCTGACATTTAATTTTACCGTTTACGTGCAGACGTGAATAAATTATATTGCAATTATGTCAGCCGACAGTTGCTACTGATTACGCGCAAATAAAGTTCAGTGAATGGAGATGAATCCGCCGACTTTCGGAAAGATGTTTAACAAGTGACATATTGCGGCAAAATTCGAGGCGACTCGTGCAATCAATGCCAATTGAGTGTTACTTAGTAGTGTGAACGAGGTGAGGTACCGATCCGAGTAGACTAGTGATTTGATGTGGCGGTATCATTTTTTATTTATATAAAAAGTAGGAAATTTGCATTGGAGCACCGTGCTGGAGTATCTTACTCGTTGCTGAGAAGATTAAATAGTTCACTAGACCCAAAGGTAAAATAGTGATCTATCTGGCACCACATGGTAATTTAAGTTGAAGCCAATCGTAGATGACTTGCTAATTATTACCAAATTGTAATTTTAAAGAGTGCTGAACGTATAAGACGAATTGTAGTTAAAGAGGTACATTAAACCTAGGCTGTAACCACTAAAACTACACAGCATGCATGCAGCACGCGCGCAGTGCAGTCACTGATGAATATACCTTCCTTTCACATTTTCAAACAAGAATTCATTTTATCTTGACTTTGCTTGATACAGTTATGGACTGGTAAGAATGATGAGGTCTTAGTAGTTCGAGTGTGTTTGTTTTATTATTCATAAAGCAGCGCCTCAATGAAACAACTGACACGGACAATAGTCAATAGATACAAATTTCTTCAAAAAAAATTTTTTTCTTTTATTACTTAATAGAACTTATACCAATAAACTATATACATACATTTCTGCTCTAGACATCGAAGCATCTACGGTAAGTTCTCTCGGACTTTAATTTCTTTGACATAAATATTACAGTCGTGTCGATACGAGGTCGGTAACTGGTCGTACGTAATCACAGTGCAGCAATCGAGTGACATTTAGCAGGATAGTGGTAAATATGTTATAAAGTTTTATTATGTAAGATAGAGGGCGCGGCGCTCGCTCGGCGCGGTTAATGCAGCCTCGTTTGGCAACAGCCGAATTCCCCACGTTGCACTCACTTTTACCAACCTACCGACATAAACCACCTTATTCCTCGATACAATAGGGTGTATATTTAAGATGGTATCCAGAAAGCAGACTACATTTTGAGATTCTGTCCGCTGCCAACCATCGCCACGATTAGCGATGCGTTTTGACAAGCCGGGGTTAAATCACCTAAAATATTTCCGTTATTATGTCCGGAAAGAAGATTGCAATAGCGTGTTCTATAAATTCGTGATAGTAATAACGAAATATGTGACTTTTAAAAACGAAAATTAGCCTATTCTCATCACGTTATTGGTAATGTTGTTACTACATACATACATACGAGTTTTTGTAAGTTACATCGATTTCGTTATAAGGATTATCCGCATATCTATTCTTATTTGTATTATAAATATCTTTTTGGATTTCCTTTAGTAAGTAAATATTATGATGAACGAAAAACAACTTGAACTTGAACAAAATAATCTTGAAGTACGCAACCATATAACAAATTAGATTATCATAATCACTATCGCATAAGAGTATTTTTGTTATTTTTTGAGTTTAGTACAACTAGTCTCTCCAAATAAAAAGCTGCCATTAACAGATAAAGACGAATACATAAACGAACTAGACAAAAAATTAAATTATTTAGATATCTGTCCAACCGGTGATCGAGCCTGGAACCCACAGCGTGTCTGACCGGCATGATAAACATTTCGCTCCGTGGATTAACAGAATATCGGGCATTTTTTTTTAGAAAATACATATTTATTTCGTAGACAATGTTGTAATAAAAACAGGGCTTTAGTTGCTAATAGTCCTGGCAGATATTCTCGAGAGCTGGCCATTTCTCCAACTGTCTCCAGTCCTGGGCCAGCGCGAGAGCTGTTAAGCGCAGGAGCTTCCGATGGCACTTGAAGTTGCAACAATGAAACTAATTCAACTATCGTCATTTAAAGCATTGGGTTCAGTTGCAAGAAATTTTTAGCTCTAAGTTTATTTCTCATATTAAAAATAAAAATGTATTTAACTAAGAATAATATCAGTATTTAGTGCTTCACCACGAATCTAATTTATATTTATACAACGAAATTGGGAATAGTAACTTCAAAGCTAACAAAAATTTATATGAAAACAGTCCTGTCAAGCAGTTGAGGTGTCGATTTAGGTTATAGGAATTTTTACTCTAGTCAGTTATGAAATTAAATGAAATGGCATTATTTTGAATAGGCTTAAGGAGGATAAATTGTGTATGGCAGTATTATTTTGCTCCACCGCTGGATCGGAATATGTTCACTGAAAAGATCCGGCAAGAAATTCGGTGGGTAAGTCCTTTTTTGTAAGGCATTTAAACTCAACTAGTGTTAAAACACGGTGCTGTAGAAAGCATTACCTACATAGAGACTAAATTGAAATGCATTGAGTGATATTATTCTTAGTTTAGACATTTGGAGTGTGTTAAGATTTATTTTATAAGCTTGATTTAGTTTAGTATTAAATTATACTTACAAAAAAAAGACCACAATTAAGTATTACCAAATGTTTTTATAAATCTGAGATGTCTTCCACTTAAAACATTAGTATATCTAACGTAGAAAAAAGACTCAATGTAAATACTAAGAAAGTAAAAAAAAATACGTTAACAATTTATATCACTTAAGGAGGTTGAAGGTCGATGTCGGTTTGTCGTGGCTATTGGCCTGTTGTTTCTGTCCTAGAGCGTACTAAATACCCGACAGGAGTTCGGGGAATTGTTTTAGGACGGTCTTTGTGTCCGCGCTGCTAATACTTTGTGTAACAAATTTATTATGGTTTAAAGATTGATTTAGGAACTCGTCGAAATAGATAAAAAATAAATCAAAAGTTTTGACGAAAAGTTTTGACGAAGAATGATTGATTTTCTGACAAAAGTCGTTTAACAAAAGATTATTTTGTCGAATACCAACATTTGCTACAAAAACGCTATTGTAAAAAAGATGAAATAACATTTATATTAAATTAATATCATGGATGTTCCTCAAAGTCAACTTAAGTACTCCTTAAATTCTCAGAAAACCAATATAACAAACTTCAAGATTGTTGTGACTTCAAATCTTGCTATACTATGAATCAATGTTCGATTTATTTAAATTTTATCAGGTTTTCGATTATGTTTCGATTATGATTATCACGACCTTTGTCTTTTTATTCTGAATACTGTAACTATAGGTAAAAAAAAACTTAGTGTAGTTATATAAAATCAAGTGAAATTTTTTTTTTGTTAAAATGATTTATACGTTTAAATTTAAATAAACAGATAAAACGCAGCCATATTGCCCATGTTTTGTCAAACGCCTTTCACTTTTCCCCTACGAGTGTAATGCGACATTTATAAGATTAGCCAAAATGTTACTGTATAATTACGTAGAAAACTGGCCATCTCACTGTCCCAATATTAGTTCTCACATGTCGGGACCGTATTCGGGCAAACGTGAACCCGTAAGAATCTATTTACTTTGTGACTTTTGCATCCCGAGGGAGCGGACCTCCATCTTCCTCCGCACCGACTCCGTACATTATAAATCAGGTTTCTGATATATTAAAGGGTTCGTTGACGAAACTGTATGCAAAGTTTTTTAGACCTGTATTGCGTTACATTAATTTTATTACGGAGGTGTGGCTCTGTTTTGGGCACAAACAAATTGTCACAAATTGAAATATTCATTTGCTATTAAATGAGAGGGAAATATTCTTGTTAGTTAATTGAATTTAGCTGAATTATTTGTGAATATTTATTCAAAATAATATTAATGAGTAGTATTATATAATGGAAAATTTAATATACTGGAAATTCGTTTATCTGTTAATAGCTACGCTTGGTACAGCTAAACGGATCATTCAATTGAGCTTCCCTGATCTATAGGTATATGGGTATATATTAGACAAGATAAATTTAGTCGTAGTGTATCATTTCCACCTTGTATTATGTGAATGTAATGTCAACCATTGTATTCACATAAATACCTTACATGATTTAAAATTATCTACCATTTAAGTAATTTTGGAACTATTATAATGAAATGAATGTTGTCTAAATGTACGACAGTTAAGCGAAGAATCAAGTCTTCAATTCAATTCCTATATCACACATCGTAGAAATGTAGAAGGCACTGGCATATGCAGCAGGTGATCTGTGCTCCTTTTGCCTACACGCGGTGGCCACTCGAGGAACTTGATGCTTGCAAATGAAACTTAAAAAGTTAATTTTCGAATAAATTTTATAGGCGAGGAATAGAAACTCAGCAGTTATTCTTAAAAATACGTTTACGTGGTGGTTTGAGACCGGGTCGTTTATGAAGTCTCGGTTATTGTGCATATTGTACGGAGCTCGCGCCTCGCGGTACTCTGCCGGTTATTGCAGATAGCACTTTGTTCGCCGACGTGGGCGGGCGGCGAAAGTGTCTATAAAATATGAATTATTCGCTCCAGTTCGGTTTTACCGGTTTTAAAGACTTTGCAGCCGTCAGCGGAATCTGACTGTAAAGTTTATTTAAACTATCGCACTTAATATTGCCAATAGGGAACTTACAATAAATCTTTAATACAAATATTTGACTTACATATTTGTTATGCTAACAAAAATGTGTCCCATGTGATGAAGTAACGAGGCAGTGAGTTAGTAAATACATAAACAGTTTAAAAATAAAATAAACTTTAAATAAAAATAAACTATTTTAAATTAACTTTACTTTTATAATAAATTTTCCCGATTGGACTGATCAAAGAATAGTTTATAATCTAAGTATGATTTTAAATTGAGTTTGTATTTAAGTTTGTCATTCAATATATTTTGAGTTTTAGGTACACTTTAGATCACGTTTAGATCGTTCACTTTTCAAAAGTAATTTAAAGTAATATTCGTAGCACTGAGACATTCTGAATAACGAATGTTTACCGGCAAAAGTTTTATTCTAAATGTAAATTCCAATTTCTAGATGTATAAAGCACTCGAACGTCACAACTTTACAAAATTGAAATCCATAAATATGAAGATTAAAACGAAGATCTTGCTTGCGATGAAAAATATCTCGTAGCAATATTCCATATTTTACCATAATATGGAAACGCATCAAGCGATATGAAAAATCGACGTCAACCTTCCTTCCGAGTCTAATTTGTGGATTCTAGAAGGGAAATATGCTAAAAATAATATAGTAAACTCTCTGCCATTATGCATGGCTCTGATGTACCGTTTCCCTTTATATGTACATATTAGGTTTTGAGAAAAACATCTATTACTTTAAAACTAATTTATTTAAAGCAACTTTAACCTAGTTCTTCATACGATTCTGAAACCATAAACATAACACGCGAAAACCGAAACACAAAATAATAAACGAAACCATAGAGCAAATTCAAAATTTATTACCAATAATGCATACCATATGATACATTTGATTTAATATCTGAACCAACTCATCGATAAAACTGTTTAATCATTTGCCTACTACGTTTCTGTTCAACTTTCAATACTCATTGAAGTAAGACAGAGATGAAACGAGTGAAATTGAATATATGCGAATATAATTAAAGTAATAGAATTACATTAAATATTAAACTATTAGAATATACGGGAACAATTTGCTAAGCGTTTGTAAGTGACAGTACTACATAACAATGTTGAGTAAGTACATACAATTAAAAAAATAAGCTGTGCGTTTGATATCGACATAAAAACAAAACTTCCGTATAGAAATGAAGATTTATTTATTTATATATTATTCATTTATTTACCTACCTGCCAACAGCAGTAAACACAATACATTTTACAGTAAAACTTTAATAAATACAGGTCTGGTGTGAAAGCTGATTATAAAAAAGCACGACATGTAATATTATTTGAACTAATAATTCGTGGATTATAAATCGATACTGTCTGCGACCATTACAGACAGCAAACATAATACGCATTGAAGACGATAAACTAAACTGCCTGTAATTAAAAATAAAATCAGTAATAGTCTATGTAACCGATTTAAAATAAAATTATAAGCGACTATGTCTAGCTGTTATATATCTGACGTTCTTTATCGTATCTGTATACTGTTGGCCTCATCGCATTTATTTGATGGCGCTTCGGAAACAAATAGA
This sequence comes from Cecropterus lyciades, assembly GCA_002930495.1. Classification (NCBI taxonomy): domain Eukaryota; kingdom Metazoa; phylum Arthropoda; class Insecta; order Lepidoptera; family Hesperiidae; genus Cecropterus; species Cecropterus lyciades. The sequence goes on along the minus strand of MOOZ01000557.1, from coordinate 37,328 downwards.
GATGACTGTGGAGATAGAGGCGAAATGTCGATCGGGGCATCGGGCGGCTTCACGAAGCGGCGAATGTAAAATCGTCTATTGTATTCAACCCCTGAATTTATGATGGCAATAAAAGAACATGGTTTCTTAAAACAGGAGAAATGTAACGATAATTTGAAAGCTCGACTTTATAGTAACATTGTGGCGTGTAAGGTACGTTTAATACACTATATACTCCATTTACTTTTCAGAACCAGCTACGCGCGCTAGGTTTTACATTTTTATGTTGATTATAAAAGATTTTAGAGGTGAAATGTGTTTTAGTTTGCTTTTCATATAACATAAGAATGTATCCTCAGTAACACCGCTTTAATTGTTGACAGATTGATGGCGACTAAACTTTGTATGCTCTATCGTTAAGCACAGGATGAGAGAAGTCTTAGTAGATTAATAAATAATATGTCTCAGTTTTCTTGTTTTACTTCTAATTAATATTATAAAGACAACAGTTTGTGTAAGACACGTTTTTGCTAGTGAATCTTTGGGCGTGCAGGAAACTTACGTTCAGTGCTATTGGTTCGATGTGACTTTAAATCCACAGAGATACAGATGTACAAAAGGCCTAAAAAATATGTAAATTTCTACTATTAACCGATTTCTTATTTATTCTCAGACCTTCAGACATTTTCTAAATATTGATATAAATATATGAAAGGTACAGATACGGGAATCATTCATTTTTGATTTATGTAAAGATTTACTAAGAGTACACTTCACAATTAACACAATTCCCTTAGTAGGAGTTTATTACGTTTCTTCGAAACAATCATTGTTTACGAAATGTACTACTACTTTGCAAAGTATGTTGCCCATTATTGCATAATACGAAAACATAAACAACGATTTTTTCGAGGAAACGTAGCAAACTCGTACTAAGGCCATATGTATTGTGTTACAGTTATTTCCTAGCATTATAATAACATGTCGGCATCAGGGAGCATACCCTGCCAACACGATTAATCAATTAGCAGTACAGATACGATAAGTTTGTTTGAGGATACGCTTATTGGTTAGTCGAATAGCTGTTAGCAAACATGCTCGTACTACACCAGTTTCCGAAATGTTGTCTTATGTATATTTATTTATTTATTTATT
>MOOZ01000557.1:313-15867 GCA_002930495.1 Cecropterus lyciades | reverse complement strand
CCCAGAACAGAAATCAAAATTCATCATTCAAATGTCTGTCTGATAAGAATTAAAGATAACATTTATGAAAGATATTTTAATAACTGCGTAAAAATTAAACCAATTGGACAACTATTTATATCAACCCAACTTTATTATAAAAACCCGACTTACATAATTATAAAAACGAAATTTTGTGAGGATAGGTGGATGTTAGTTTTCAATCACGTCAGAACGGCTGGATGGCATTGGATAAAGTTTAACAAGAGACATAGATTATAGTCTGGTAAAACATATAGGTTACTTATTAAAATGAAAATAATATAAGGTTCCCGTGGGATAGGTATGTTTCTGTTTATAACATGGCTCGGAAAGATTTTTTGCACGACTACCACAGTGGTAGTCGCTGAAGGGTCAAAATTGACATAGGCTACTTTTTATCTCGGAAAAATGCACGGGTGCGAGAAACATGTATTTTAAAAGAATAAAATAGAGATTATTAAAGGTATAAAATTTCAGTTAATGTATGTCACGTTACATTTCTTTTAAACGCAGGTGAAACCGCGGGCTCAGCTAGTAGATAATGAATTAGGACAAAAAAGTTCCTTTTCAATTCATTATGTGAGGAATATTTTGTTTCCCATATAATTGTCACTGAATTGATAATCTAAAAACTTCTCTACAAGTCATCACCACCACCAGACAAACAATACCTGCCTATCTTCTATCGAAACAAATAAAGTTAATTGCAAGATGAACATTCTGTACGATGTTTTTATTCCGAGGCGGTTCACACCGGCGCCGTCAACGTAGAGCTCACGTTCGAAATTCTTGTTTGAGAGTTAGGAGGTATTTGGGGAATCGGTTGAACAGTTCCAAAGTGAATTCGGCACGTATAAACAACATTACCCGAGCTCTACATACTTACAATTCAGATACGCAAACATTGGAAATAACTTTTAAATCGAAGCGCTTCCTGTCCCGTAAATTGAAGTTGATTTGAAACTACTTAAGGGATACTTTGACATGCCGTTTTGATTTTATTGTGGCAGTATCTATTTCATCAATCGAGAATAAACTTTTGTTATTTAAACATTCTTTGGTACAACATTAATAAAATGAAATGAAAATGTCTTTTATTTTTGTATAGGTCGAACACTTACAGCGTCCCTGTAGTTCCGGGATTAGAATAGGGCTACGGTATCCCTGCCTGTCGTAAGAGGCGACTAAAAGGGGTGGTATGGGGATGGTATGTGTGGTCGCATACAGTTGTAGAGACCAGACGGTGCGGTGAGCCTAGCCACTCACCTGCGTGAGCCCGATGGGGCAACGCGCTCAGAGGACTCTGGTTGCGTTCCTTTGGAGATCCCGGAGTCCTCTTCACAGCGCCGAGGACGGCCACCGGGGGGGTTTTAGTGCGGTTAACCCGCCGTCGCTCCCACGGCGTCGGGTACCGTTTGAAGGTTTCCCTCGAGAACAAAAAAAAAAAAATAAAAAAAAAAAGGTCGAATATTTACATGATCTCAACTAAGAAAATCTGGCAAGTAACTCAGCGAGTTTTTTATTCGCTTTTATTTAATGTAATTGTCTGTTATTATCATCATCCCTCTGTCATAAAAATATTTAGTATCATCTGTCATTAAAATTAGCAATCTTTTGTTGCTTTTAAGAAATAAATGAGAAAGAAACAAAGTTTATGGACTACTTATATCTTCGTATCGGATATATATGTTTTCATGGTAAAGTTCTTAGCACTTAAACGATGTAAGGAAGTACACAACACGGTATACTCATATAAGTGCTAAATGTTAGTTCTTTTCGCGTTCCCCTCCTCTCAAGGCTCTCGGCTTCATAGAAAAAAGCTAATGCGCACTTAAGTGCGTGATTTCCCTTACCATTAACAACGGACTGAATAAATGAGCCATTTCTCTCGCCGGCAGCGCTGTGTGTCTGTAGCGGGGATTACTGGAACTACCGCCGTATAATTTGTACATTTCAGTAAAAATAATCGCGCTTAGTCGAAACGGAGTTTATAAATAAAATCATTTAAATTATGTTCTTGGATTTAAATTCTCGGCAATTTGAATCTTCTTGAGAATTCTCCATTTCATGAGTAGTGCCTAATAGGCGTATTTTTCGGTGAAATATTTTTCAGTGCATCGCATTTAATTAATTACGCGTCTTTCTTTAAAAGTCTTACCTGTATCATATGTTTCACTATATTTTTAAATTATTTTTATTGAACTATCTTTGGGTCTGCGTTCACAAACATTCGAACAGAAAGCGCTACAAAACAAACAAAAGTCCTACAATGGTGGAATTATTGTCCTACGCTTAAGCTAGACAATGTTTTAGTACCTAACTAGGTATTAATTATTCTTAAAGATTTTAGAACCACTGCCACTATTTTTTTTAACGTGAACCCAAGGATTACTTTTGGGTTTCGGTGGAAAGGTGTGAAAGCTGTCTGGATTAAACAAGAGATGTCCATATCAGTCCTCAGGAGTGGTTTATGGGCGGCAGTGACTGCATGCTCTGTTGATACTTTTAATCTTTTATTAAAAATCATGATGCCTAACCAAGTTCGCCTTTCTAAGCAACCTAACATTTTAACATATTTGTTATAATTCCTTTGAATTTTTTTGTGTGAGACAAGAAACAGGTCTAAGAATTATAAAACCAAAAGTATGTAAAAACAAAAGTGTGAATTTACCACTTGTAGAAAACAAAACATGTTAATTAAGCTGAATGTTTTAGTAAACGTCAACAATTCCTTTCTGGATAAGCAAATAACATATTTAGGGTAATGAGGAGTTTCCAACATCGCAAACGGAACGTTGAACGTTGAAGGAAACATCCATTCTGGGACAAGGCCGTCGGCGAAAAATTCGTTATAATAAGCTGTTCTGAGAACGCTGGAAACTTTATTTACTTCATCATTATGCATACACTACATTATGTCGGGTAGAACAAGCTTCGTGAAACAACGTTTAGGATTCTTAAAATCAGTTTTTTAAATACTGAAATGCGGTCTGGTTCATTATTCGTAAGATATCTTTAGCATCTGGGTTTAAATAAACAGAATTGTGTTATCTTTTTAAAGTGATAACTTAGTAGTTTTGAAGGTGGTAGAGCTCTTAGTGGTTCGACTCCGGAAGCACTAACGCCACACCTATTTCTGCCTAATAACAGCAGTGTTATGCGCTGTTGTGTTCTGGTGTAAAAGTGTGGTACGGCAGATATACGTTTCCGAGGCATTCCATCTTAGTCCTCAACGCATCTGTGGCCAATCTTAGGCGAGACTTTGATCTTATCTGGGGTTGATTGCAGATGCCCATGGGCGGCAGTAGCTACTTACCATCAGGTGGGCTGCATGCTCGTTTCCGTGCTGTAAAAGATGTAAATAATAGTAGTGTTAATTTAGTTTTCTCAAATAGGGAGTTTAAATCCCCCTTTTCGATGTCATGATCTTATTAGATTAATTATCGCGCTTTATGCGCTTACGGTAAAGAGAACATCAGTTTTTTTGTAAATTAACTGATATATTAGTTTTCTTTTAATGAACTTTTTGTAAAGTGGTGAAACTAGTGGTGGTTCCACGGGGTAAATAGCACCGCCATACTTATTTTTAGTGTGAAGCACTTTTTGTATTTCAGTGAAAGTATGGTTGTCAGTTCACTGTGATGCGAGCAACCATTTTAATCTTCGGGAGCAGTAACGCATTCGTGCAGCAACGTGCCTTCTTTAAAATTCCCTGTTCTATGTTGAGTTGTATACTGATCTGTTTGGGCAACAGTGGCCATTTACCATCAGGAGGATGCTCTTTTGCCACTATGCCAGTTGGTAGAACCAGTGTAGTACGACCGGGGAAGTACCACCGCCACACCTATTTCTACCGTTAAGCAGTTCTTGCGTTTCAGAAGGGTGTGGTTGCCGGCTCACTTATATATGAGGCAATCATCTTAGTCCTCGGGAGTGGCAATGCATCTGTGATAAACTTCAGGCAGAACCCTTGTTCTATATAAAGTCGATTACAGATGTCCATGGGCGGCAGTCACTACTTACTATCAGGTGGACTGCATGCTCGTTTGCAACTTCAGTCTGTTAAAAAAAAACCAGACTTGGTCATCATGGTTTGCTGTGGCCTGAACCCCCGTATTGTGAGGATAGACCCATGTTCAGCAGAGGGAATATCATGCGTTGCTTATAAAAAGGCGATAATCGAGAGTTTCACTGCATGTGTGAGAATGTAATGACATAAGTTAGATTTACAAGGTTAAGACAAGTTACGTGTCTGTCAGTGACTCAGCTTCACTGAAACCTTTTATATTTCACGGCGTGAAAGTATTCACACTTGATATTTCGCGTTCAATTTCTAACGCACCATTAAAACCAATCGTGTGTCGGAGGAATTTAATGCTTAACCTTTACGCTGATCTGAATAGCTGACTGTAGTATTAAACATTTTAACATTAATTGTTTTCATGGTAAATTTCGTAAGTTTTTCCAAATGATGTAAGTATTTTAAAATTAATAGTACACAACTTAGCCGTTATGCGACTTTTTCATAATTTCTTCTTTACCATTTCAAATTTAAATAAAATATGAACTTTTACAATTTCAAAAATTTGGGGAGTAATGAAATGGCAATGAACCATTAAAACTGTAATAAATAATAACTTTTACCCAACTGCGTCAGAAGGAGGGTATTGTTTTTCGAGCGTATGTTTGTCTGTACGTTTGTATGTACTTTGATATATGTCCATTTCTTTGGCACGGTCTACAGTCCAAACAGCTTGACGGATAATAACACATGACACATCATTTAAATCATTTCTGTTGTCAAAGTGACATAGGCTGCATAATTTTGAAATATGGTGCCTGTGAACAGAGCAACGGAAGAAGGAGGGAATGGTTTTTTTTATTACCGTACCGTAACCCATATTGGGCATCAAATTAAAGCTTTGAAATAGACCATTACAAGAATATGTTTGTTATAATATTTTTATATTACTATATCTTAAAGATTTGTCTGAGATTCGCTGAGTTCCCCGTTGTAGGTGGCACATTAGCGAAAGTTCCAGACTGCATAACAGCGCGCGGCTCCGCTGCGGCTAAGTGCGGCTATTACGGCGCACACGCGAGTATGAGCTCGTGAACAAAAGCTCCAAATAATGCTGTCCTAATTCAGAGTAACGACACGGTTCGTGTCTCCAACATTCCCACTGCAAGAACGTGAACTTGCCGCTATGACGGAACTTACCTACTGATGTAGCAATAATCTTATTCATGGTGTTCGTCGTCTAATAATAACTACATATGTGCAATACACGCGACTTTTAAATTGTAATTGTTAGTGAAAAATCAAAGCACGTCTTTATATTTTTATCTGACTACATCAGAAGAAGGGTAATGTTTTTCGAGCGTATGTATGTATGTATGTTTGTTTGTACGCCCATTTCTTTGGCACGCGCTACAGCCCAAACGGCTTGAAGGATTGTTTGATATATCATAAGAATGGTCTCAGTTTAAAGAGCGATATAGGCTATAGTATAATTTTTAAACATAGTGGAAATGGGTGGAGGGACGACTTTTTTACTATCACGACAAAATGGGTATCAAATGAAAGCTAGTAAGTCATTCTAAAAATGTATATATTGCAATACTTTTACTTGATTATTTTGACGAAAATTCTTATAAAGCGTTAAATTAAATACACACTTATGAACAAAAAATCGTTTTAAGCAGTCGGGTTCTTTGTTTTAATATTTTATTATTATTATATATAATATTATGTATAATATTAATATATCGATATCTACATCTACTGTTCTATCATGAAATAGGTTATTCAAAACATTCAACATATATATACGTATTTAATAATTATGTTTTATTACAATATAATATTATGTTTTATTGCAAATATATATATATTTATATTTATGTTTGAATATTTGGTCTCCCTTAACAATGATAAATTCATTTGACATATGAATGAAAACGAAGATATTGAAATCCTCGTTTCCATCGTACCTTTAGATCAAAACTATCGCTATTAAAATATACATTCAGATATATATCTAGTCTCCGTATTTGTGCTAGACCTAAAGTATTTACAGCATCAGTACGCTAGGAGAGTACGTGCAATTCGAGAGTTTTGCACACAGTTTCACGTTTCGGTTCTCGTACGTTGCGCGCTTTCAAAATATAACCAGGGCCCTTAGCACGAGTTTAGTACGTTTCCTCAAAATGTTTACCGTTTACGTTTTCGCCCATACATTGTAAGTGTGTTCGGCCATGCTTTGCAATGTTGTCCTTGTAGTTTCGAGACCAGAATAGGGTTACGGTGCCCTGTGCCTATCGTAAGAAGCGACTAAAAGGGGACTTCCAGGATTGCGGGCGGCAAGAGTGGGAGCTCGAACCGTCCAGCTAAGTGACCTCGGGAAGGATGGCGGAATATGTGGTCGCATACCGTCGTAAAGAACAGACGATGCGGTGGGCTCAGCGGCTCACCTGGATCCCGGACTCATCTTGGAAGAGTTTTAGTGCGGTAAAAATCCCAAATAACTTCCCACGGCGTCGGGTACCATTTGAAGGATTCTCTCTCGAGAACAAGAAAAAAGACCTTGTACCGTTCATTATAATGATTGGGAAAAAACGTATACGGTGATCGTTTTCTGAAACGTAATAAAATCATACTAAGTCCACAGTCCACGCGATTCATCATTGGTGCTTCACAGTGCAGTGCGATCGTGCAGGGAATTCTTCACTCCCTGTCGACACTTTGAGACGCGTTGACTAATGTTATTAAACAGATTGGTCTCACGCTGTATCCTATTTATAAGATGTGAATAAACACAAATTCATGCGAATGTATTGCATGTTTACGAAACTGTTGTCAGAAATTTTAATTTTGTGTGCTATTTTTAAGGTTTTGTACAGAATTAAATCTTGTGCATCGGTCTGTCTGTCCTACGTTTAAAGCGTTGAATCTTTTATATCATAGGTTAAAGTTTTCGTAGAATATGATATTACAGTGAATATGCTAAAAGAGCGATTGACAAAAAATTATTAAATACTTTGAAGTGTTAAAATTCATGGAATTTTTAAGACAGATTTTTGTGTCATCGACCTTCAAAAGGTACCCGACGCCGTGGGATCGACGCTGGGTTATGTGGGATTTTAACCGCACTAAAACCGCCCCGGTACCGGTGAACCGAAGTAATTTGTAACATTTAATAGTTACTAAACAATTATCGCTTCATATATAAAATTTATCATACCAATAAAAACAAATTGAAAATTGACTTCACACACAAGACAAGCACGAGAAAAACTCGTTAGGCATGGAATAAATACTTTATAGCCTTGCTCGCATTATTGTTAGTTTGTAAATATACTAATTTACGTTAAGTTTTATCAATATACTGTGAATATAACCGCACTACGTGGTGCAGTAAGAACTTTGTAGTTTCAGCTCCGTGCATAGTTGTGGGTTCCTTCCGGTGAGTTAGTACTCCGATATCTCTCCAGTAGGTACTGACGGTAACCTAACAACGCAAATTTTGGTTGCTTGGCCAAAGTTTAGAACGGAAACGAGGTCATACTTGGCTAATATAGCCTCACCTCACATTGTGTGTTAAAACTAGGTTTAGCATACAGTTACGGTTGGATGGATCCACGGGTCTTTCAATTTTCATACAGAAACTTACACATTTTGGGCTAAATTGTTTACGACTAGTTTGTAACTTTCTTAAGTTTCGGTGGAAGGGTGTGGTAGCCGGCCCATTTATATTTTACACTTATATATGAGGCGACCATCTCAGTCCTCAGAAGTAACAGCGCATCTGTGATCGACTTAAGATAAAACCGTTGTTCTATATGAGGTTGCTTACAGATGTCCATGGGTGGCAGTAACCACTTACCATCAGGTGGACTGCATGCTCGTTTGCTATATCAATCTGATAAAAAAATGTTAGTAACAAATTGTGCTAAACCTATGTTAGGTTAGGTTAGTATTATCAACATCCACTCAAAAATAAAGCCTACTTACTACATATCGTATAACTATTTTTTTAATGAATTGAAAATATATAAACGTGTCGAATCTTAAGGGATTATTTAGTCTTTATTTTTTTGAAATTACTAGCTGACCGTGCCCACTTCGTTTGGCATTAAATTTTTTTTGCTGTGGTTTTAGTACTAAATGTTAAGGTTTATTACACAACTGCTAACAGGAGGGTTATGTTTTGACCGCGTATGTACATATGTATCAATTTGCATGCCAATTTGACGAAACATGTATGTTCTATTATGTAAAATCTTGGTGTGTATATAATAGTCATATTAAAATGAATATGAGTATTTTGATCGTTCAATACTTCTTTGTGTACAATATTTGATCTAGTGTTATTATCTAGCAGAATGTATTGTTTTTCTACATATCCAACCAGAGATAAACCAACAATGCCTCCTCTTGTTCTGTACAATTATCTATAATAGTATGAGACTCCCCCTTAAATATTTATTTTATTTTGATTTCATTCTTTATTTTCAAATTGAATAAATAACTAAATATTCGGTGAATATTTCAAGCGTCTACCTATTCTCGTTATTAATATTAAGAAATCACGTTTGTTGTATGGGAGCACCCTTAAATATTTATTTTACTCTGCTTTTAGTATACACTGTTATAGCGGCAACTGAAATACATCATCTGTAAAAAAATCAACTCTCTGCCTATCACGGTTCATGAGATACTGCTTGGTGACAGACAGACGAACAGACGGACAGCGGAGTCTTAGTAATAGAGTCCCGTTTTTACTCTTTGGGTACGGAACCCTAAAAGCATCTAACAGAAATACCACCCAACAGATTACGACAAAGACGCTGTTACATACCTATACTTTGTACCTACTTATATACCTATTAGTTTAGGAGTCCATAGCAGAATAACAACGTGACCGTAATTTATATAAGATGTAAACTATTATATCTCTCGAGTTGGATAAAACTGCATACAGTGTGCAAATTTCATTGAAATCGGTTCAGTAGTTAAGAATCTATAGCGGACAAACACCGTGACACGTAATTCATATATATTAAGATAAGCTAACCTATCTTTCAAGTTGGATCAAACTGCATACGATGTGCAAATTTTATTGAATTTAGAAGTTCATAGCGGACAAACAATGTGTCGCGTAATTTGTGTAGATATAAGATATCCTATCTTTCACGTTGGTTCAAAATGCATACGGTGTACAGATTGGATCGAAATAGGTTAAATAGTTTAGGAGTCGATAGCGGACATACAACGTGACATGTAATTTATATGTATTTAGATATTTAATTATTTTTTTAATGCGGATGAAACTGCGAGGCTGTACATTCTTAGAATACCCGTTTACTAATTACCATTTTATCACCCGGCGACAGTTAGTTATAACCGTTCGTGAAATGTAGACAATATTTTAGTACATTTAAATATATGATAAAAAATGTTATTTCGAAATATTATACGTACAAGTGTATCATAGAGTAGAGAATCATTTGTACTATGAATTACCGGAATAAAGCAGATAATGTGGGAAGCGCTAGATGACACAAATTAACTGAGACAGGACCATATAGTTAATTGGTCGTAACAATGTCAGCGAGGGGCCTGCGTGTCTTTATCGCTTCATTTCCATAAAACACAACTCCAAAAATACGGTGACAGATTTAGAATAACATTTATGACACACCATTAATCACTGTACCAACAATTTATGCCGAAAGTGTTTCAGTTGAACCCATTTCTCATTGTATTACAACATTTCTTTGTGAGCGGAGAATTGATTATAAACACAGATCGAAGGTAAACAAACTTGTAGCGCCATTAGCCGTCATTGAGCAATCTCAGCAGCAATGTTTATCTGCGGACGTGCCGCCGCTGTGTGAACTCTTATTGAGGGATTCACCATACTTATTCACGCGGGACCGAGCCGGTCTGGACAAAGGAAATTTGTTCATAGAAATGTAATGGTAATTGAATATTTTAATCTAATTATAATTGAAAATATTTATATAAAACTCTTGCATCCGATTTAATCAATCAAACTGCGAATTCAAATGCGTTTAAGAAAAATCCCTTAATTCCTTTCTATCTCTTAAGTTTATGAAGGGCTTGAAAGACAAATCGAATTCTTATACAAATATTGGTAGGTGGTAGAATCAGTGTAATTCGACCGGGGAGGTACCATCAGGTAGATTGCATGCTCGTATGTTACTTCAGTCTGATAAATTAAAAACAAAATCATTGAAATGCAACGACAACGAAATAGAGACGTTACACTTGTATAGTGTGAATGACGTATTCACATCAAATAAGACAGAGAATTTACAATGTTATGTACTTGCGTGGGAAGGCTCTAAACACATCATATATCATTCTGAGTAAAAAAACGGAAATTGTGTTATAAATCAAAAGGTCGTGAATCTATAAGTACGTTGAGACAGCTTATGCCATATACCTATAAACTTCGAATTTATATTTTTTTACGGTGTTACTCGTAGATATAGTAGAAGGCGACTGAGGGATAATATAATGGAGATGGGTAGTAGCATTTACCTGTGTAACATCAACACCTACTGTGGTCAGCGACACGCATGCCAATCGCGGGGACTATTGGCAAAATCCTCATTAGGCGAGGCTTACGTCCAGTATTACATCTAAAGAGGCTGATGGATGTATAACGTGCTTATGAAGATAAAAACACTAAACATACATAAATTATCCTTACTTAGTCCTTTACCTTTGTTACAATGTTACAATTAAACGCGTGAACGAGAGATGTTAATATATTTTTATCTCCGCTTGTGAGGTGTTCGCAACAATGCAGATCTCGAATTCTCTTGGCTCCATTGATTTCAGAGGCCAATTGGTTCTTTAATGAGATTACTCGCAGCAATGTCCCTTGCAGTGCAGCGGTCGTGGTGTGTTGAGTAATTTTATAGCTGTGAGGACTTTGCAACACTGAACCTATTTTTTATGGGCTTAGTTTACGTTACTTGCTATTTTGTCATTTTTTTTTATGTTCTGAGGGTGATATACTCACTATTCATACAAATACTTTCGTGTCGTAAGTTCATGAAATATGACATCATACGATTTTTATTATTAATGTAAAGAAACTTAAATAATCCTGTTCAATTCTGCGTACGTATCGAGCAATTAATCAAACTTCCAAATGTAATTATTTTGTAAAACCAATTTATATCAAAAGTACATCGACATGGGAACAATCAAACTATTCAAATATAGGGACAAGCAAATTGTTTTGTAAATAGATTTAGCCACGTGGCGCAGGTCGACATGCTAGGGTGCTAATCAAGGATGAATCAAGAATTTAGTAATCAGCTTCGGGTCTGGGTGTTTTTGTAATATGCTATATAATATATGAATGCTCACATTCGTAATAAAAATACATTCAAATACGCAACCCGAATTTCCCAACTCGTGGGAATTGCTTTAAAGGAAAAACAATTTATCAAAAATATGTTTGTCTGACCTGGGATCGAACCTGGAAAGCTTTGCGTTTCAGATTGCCACAGTAACAAACACGCCATGGGTGATAAATTCTAATTCTATTAGTGTGCAAGCGTTATTATCATGTTGCAGTCGATTTGATTCGAAATACAAACATACCTACTGCAGCTACATAGTCACCGTATTCAAAAAGCCTCTGGAAACACCTGGCGTGCCCTAATCGGCAAATTGTGACGTAAATAGTAACACAATAACACCCCCTCCTCGCTCCCCGCCCCACTCTTGTCAAAACGTTCATGAATTTCAACGAGCCCGCAAACGCCCGCCGTGTACATATTTGATGCGCTCGCGGGCGCTCGTCACGACAATCGCTCGAATGTCACGCTCAGTGCCGTTTGTGATCACTGCCTAAATAATAAAAACCTTTCAACATCGCTATCCGGGGTACGATCTTCAAGCGTATTGAGAGTTGAAGGTAACGGTGATTGTTGAGTCGTTTGAAGTATGTTCGTTTTACCCCTTCTTAGAAGCGTCTACGAACATTATCTTTTGAACCTTTAAGTATCGTCGTTGAAAGTATTTAACCTTTGAAATCTTTGAGTTTTATTGTATGAAAAATCTCAATATTTTATGGACCTGTTTAATTACATCCTGATAAACTCATCTACTTGTTCCATAGATATTGTTTAGCATAAACTATATGTCTCGTAACCTGTGAACGTAATTTACTATGTTAGACTAGATTTTAAAAATATTAATGTTTTAAACATACTAAACTTTTAAGCTGTTGCTAAGCCAGAGTCGTGTACACCTATTCCCCGGAGAGACAGCGGATCTCGGTGCCACGTGTGTCTGCATGTCATATTGCTAGTTTTCTAGGTCAACTAAGGAGTTCTTTCGGGTTTTACAAACATCAGCTCTGCATATATACAATATTTATTGTACATATAAACGAGTTCGAAAAGGCAAATGACCAGTCATCGGATTAAGTAAATTGTGAAAGCAAAAATAGAATTATGGATCAAAGTTCTACTAAGCTAAAATGGGAACAGTTTCAAAATTTGTTAATTGCAATATTTGTATGTTATACTTATGTCTTCTTATTTATCATTTTCGTTCTAATCGAAAAGCAAAGATTGAATGTAATGTATTCTTACATGCCCAAAGATTACATGTTAATATTTTTACGAGTACATGAGTACCGGATGAACGTTTAGTTCTGTAGCCGATAAGGTTATAGCGAAATTCCTAAAATTTGTAATCTCACGAAATATATTTTCGTGTATGATAACACATTTCTAGGAATATATAAACGCTTAAGTCATGAATAAAATATATTATTTTGAGTTTAAATTTACAGAATTTTCGAATCATCTAAGATATAAGTATATGAGACTGACATCTAAGATATAAGTATATGAATCACCAATTTACCAGAAAATGAGTAAATGTTAAAAAGAAATTGAAATTAAACTATGGGAGAGTGAAAATACCATACGATATAGTGACTCAGTAAATAATATGGAGGAGAAAATCCTACTGTGGGGCTATGAGTGTAGAAAGTGTGTGTATGTATTTAGATTTAGAGGGGGCCTTCCATGCCTCGTTAATATATATATATAAAAAAAAACAAAAAAAATGTATTATAAAAAAAATATATATATCGCTTTAATTATTCGAAGTTGTTCGAGCGAATCCGTAATTTTCATGAGTTCAAAGCAGAATTTTTCAAATCGGCGAGTCTAAGAGCCCTTGAAACTTTCAATTCCGGTCTCGGCTCGACCTCGAGGAATACGCACAATCAAAGAGTGAAGTTTAAATTATTTTCCCAACTCAAAAGAACAACCGGTGGCTCTCGAAAATGCCGGGATATTCAACTGTGATTCGGCTGTCTCGTTCAAACAATGCGTCTGAACCTCGCCGCTGTTCTTCTCTTCACAATGGAATTTTTTTTTCCACAACTTAACGCCACCAAAAGGATCCCGGCCGTTGTTCGCCGTGATTTTTGACGTTTTGCCAAGAAACCGCCGATTGGAGATAAATCCATATTGTAACTATGAATATCTCGGTATTTGCCATTCGTTTTATTCACAGTCTACTTTTTATGACTGCTATGAATGTACTCGTATTTTATTTCAATGCAGTCTATAAACTTTTCACTGGGTTCTAACAAAGCGAGGTTTTTTATTTTTGTTACATTTCTCTTTTTTAGGGTGCGGTTTAGTTTTTGTTTTCAAACTTAACTTCTTTGCATGGTTATTACGTAACTGAAACGTTTACTTAACATTACGAGTTGTATTTATTACGCTTACAATAAAACTATTTTTTACCTGAGGCTTTACTCGCTTCGGTCATTTACCGCGATGAACAGTATCTTATATGTTAATTTATGTCATAAATTATTTGTGTGCCAAACGTCATTCAAATTGTAGCAGTACTTTTTACGTGAAAGAGTTACAAAACAGATGTACATCCTCATAAACTTTCGCCTTCATAGTATTAGTATGAGTATATATACGAAAGTATGACTAAAATTCTAATTGAACAGGTTTGCTTACTGCAAAATATATTATTAGGGATGCTTAGCATTTTGATTTCCTGTAATGTAACAGAATACTCGAGGTGCGTTGTTTCGTCAATTGAGGGTGCGGTAAGAACGCGCGCGTCCTTCGCATAAAAAGCTCATTTAGAGCTGGCGCGGTGGATGCGGGTACTGCGGGGTAAAGACTACAGATGTAACAAGGACATTGTGCTTGTTTTTGTTAGTGTCCTTTGACTTGATATTTTTTATATTTTCCTAATTATATCCGCGGTTTAGGAAGTAGCGCAGATTTGCAATTGTCTACTGTTGATGTTTATGGCTATGCGAAATCGTAAAGCGTGATACAAGATTGTGATTTCCTTTATTGTCATTTTTTTTATTAAGAGATTTAATTACCAAACTAGAATGCCCATCTGATGGTAAGTGGCCACTGCTGCTCATAGAATTCCTAAGCAACTTCTTATAGAGCAGTGGTTCTATTTGAAGTCAATCACATATGCGTTGCTCCTTCTAATGATCGTCTCATATGAAAATTTGGTGGCAATCACACCTAGGGTAATGCGATGGTATCTTCCTGGTCGAACCACATTCAACCTCTTTCAGAACTCATTTCTTCATATTGATAGTATACCTTTCGGGTGTTTAGGTGACATGAAGCCATTGATATGTACATATTATGTAATAATTTTTGTGACATTGTTCTCAATTACTTTCTATTTCTCACAGCAGTAAGTACATACATCTTAATGCTATTTAGTTACTAAAAGAGGCGAAGAAAAATGTGGATCGTTTATTTACCCTAGACACAAATAGACACAGATGGTTCAGATGCGGGTAATTTAGGCAACTGTATTTATTTGTTATACGAATAGCATGGTCATTTAGCTCAAAATTGTAATCAAATATAAAAAGAACTTTAAGAAAATATTAAAATTATACATAATGTTTATTCTAGGTGGAATTATTTACATGAAATATACTAAGGAAATTAATAATAAATAGTTAGATAATTAAAAATTACATAATTAAAACCTTATGTAGTTTTGTCCTAGAGAGCTCGTCTTATCGCTTATTCATACCTATGTGTATATAGCTTGGTATATAATGCAAAACACCACCACCAAACCTATTTCTGCCTAATAACAGCAGTGTTATGCGCTTTTGTGTTTTGGTCTGAAGGGTGTGGTAAGAGAGACATACGTTTCCGAGGCATTCCATCTTAGTCCTCTGCGCATCTGTGGCCAATCTTAGGTGAGACTTTGATCTTACCTAGGGTTAATTACAGATGTCCATGGGTGGCAGTAGCTACTTACCATCAGATGGGCTGCATGCTCGTTTGCCACTTCCGTTCTATAAAGAAAAAAAACATACGAAAAATTATATACGTGAAAAGTAATGTAGGTATACTGTTGAACCTGTTGGGGTACTGCTAATTATCATAGTTATTTAATTAAACACCACATTGCATCACATATCTATTTATTGCTTGTTTACACGTATTTA
>MOOZ01000554.1:578359-590840 GCA_002930495.1 Cecropterus lyciades | reverse complement strand
TCAAAATATTTTACGCCCAAAACAAAAAAAAATCTTTCCTCGTAATGAAAATTATCGTACGATTATAGTGACTATGAAATTATCGTACATGTACGATAATTATCGTACGGTTGGGATTGGGACACTGATTTAAATCAATATTAGAAACATTCAATTATTAATCTTACAAGGCATAGTTCACTGTTTATTTTGCAAAACAATTTCAACGGAATCGTCAAGAACAAACTACACTGGCTATAAAATGAAGTCCAATCTTTTTTTATTATTAAGTTCACATGGTACTTCAGACCCAGACGATTTGATGTCCGTATATGGGACGCCAAAAGCAGATATATATATATACATTTGTGTATGTAACTCCGCGATGCTGCCACCGACCGACCGACAAGATTCGAATGGATGGATGGATGGAATGGATATTGTATGCATATTGGTCGCATTTTATGGGAATTAAAGAAAAAAATGGCAGTTTTTCCTGAAAATTGCAAAAACATGATTTCTTATAATCTTGAATAACTCAGGTGATTCTGGACCGATTTTAATTGTTTTTCTTTCAGTTAATGGAAAATTTACGGAACTGTCTTTCTTGGACATAGGTGTGATCCAATGGTAAACTCTTCGAATTATGGGGTGATGACCATCATAACCACCCCTGTTTTTCAGATAAATTGAGATGACTCAGCTTTCACCGGTACATAGGACAAAATGATTTTATACAAAATTTGACCTTCTACTTCTTGATCCCGATGATGCAGGGGTACTGCTTGCCTAAGCTATAGAAGTAAGCCATTTAATAATAAGATTAGTAAAAAAAGACATACCATGAAAAATTTGCCCTTCAACTCCTCAATCCTGATGATGCAGGGGTACTTAATGCCTAAACCGTAGAATCTGGCCATTTGGTGCTTACGGATATGCAATAAGATTACAAAACAGAGACATTAGATGGAAAAGAATCACCTTCAACTCTTCAACCTTCATGATACCCAACGCCTTAACCGTAGGAGTTAGGCATTTGGTGATTACCGCTTAAACGTATGGTTTAGGAGTAGGTTGAGCTGTAGCGTTATATAGGATGGATTAGGTTAGTTTGGTTTCGCTTAAATCTATACTAATATTATAAAGCTGAAGAGTTTGTTTGTTTGTTTGAACGCGCTAATCTCAGGAACTACTTGGTCCGATTTGAAAAATTATTTCGGTGTTAGATAGCCCATTTATCATGGAAGGCTATAGGCTATATATCATTACGCTAAGACCAACAGGAGCGGAGCACCACTGAAGAAGCATCAAAAGTGGGAGTTTTTTCTAATGAGAGCTTCCGCTGCATGCGCTGCGTTTTTGCTTTATATGGCAAAATAACGTTTGCCGGGTTAGCTAGTTTTACATATTGAAGGTTGAATTACAATTTGGATTTATATTTTCGTGTGCATTTATATACATTTATATTATTAATACCTACAAGGTTAAATAAGTGATTTTATATCTAAATATTAATACGTAAAGCAGAACCTTTGGACCCCTTTTTACAAAAATTGCGCGGACGGAGGTATAAGAAATTTGGCACACTTATAGTTCATATGTAGGAGAAGTGCATAACGCTTGTATTTTTAATAATAATGCTTATAAAGTACATTAAATCAATAAATAAAACATTGCACACACTACCAAGCATTTGAAATATACAAAAACAAACGTATTCGTTACACGCTGACATTCTTGCTAACATTGTTACATGTCAGATGTTTATGACAAATAACGCGTTATTGCTTTTAAATCCAGCTTACTCAATTAAATCTCATTTGCCTATAATAACATTTTAAAAAATAATTTTAAATTTAATGTACAGAGGAAAATACGTATAAAAACTATTTGGGTTTGATTACGGTCGAATTACGACCGCTACGAAGGGCAACTAGTTAGTACAAATAAGTATATCACTAAAAAGTGTGAAAAAAAAATTAACAAAAAATAAGACCGACTTCCATGCCACAAAAAGTAAAAAATAAATCAAATATATGTTGGTTTAGTAGAATAAAACGTACATAGTACATAGTGCTGAAGTTGGCGCTCATAAATACTCGTAGAACATAATTTAACAACATAGGCCGAATTCGGGCCTATGTAAAGTCCGTCTTATTTTTGTTTAAAAAAATCTGTTTAGTAAAAATGTGGTCCTTTTTGTTTTTGTGGATTTAAAAGTTTAAAAGGATGCAATATGCTAATTTCCTTATAATATATGTAAAAACCTTGTATCTACCTAACATTGTTGTATGAAATAAGCCATCAGGATTCGTTAGTATGATTACTAAATTAATGACTGACGTCTTAAAGCGAAGTAAACTTTACCATAAAATTAATTACCAAAACAAATCTGTTATTATCTTAATCATAATCTACCTAAAATCTAAATTATCATACTTTGAGTAAAATGTATTTATATTCTCAGGATGTGCTATGACTACTAACCTGTATACAGGTTAGTTCGAGTTCGAAGGTTATTCTCAGGCATAATGGGCATCATGGCTTGCGTTTATGGTCGATTTAATTGAAGACTACAGTTCTGGTTGAAGTTGATTACACGTGTTATTTACACATTTGCAAGGTAAAACGAGTATGGTTTGAACGAGGCGTAAAGTTCTTGCATTTCAGTAGAAGTTTGTGGTAGCCGGATCACTCCCATGTGATGTGACAACACATTTGTGATAAACTTAAGAATTTGTTTACATACATCTGTACTCGTGTGCTACTTTAAAATCTTTAAAGATATCTATTTCTCATATCTTTAATTTTAACATTATGTAATTTAAACGTTATTAAGTACCGTACCGTACGTTAAGTACTGAACAAGTCTATATCAAAAATTGTTTATCATTAATCCGTAACTAAATAAGGCATCAAGATTAAACTGTTACTAAGGAAGAAGTTGGTGACAGTTGCTGGCGACTAGCGGCGACAATCGTCGGCAATGGAAACTGTTGTCAGCGGCCGTCAGCGACGATGGTCGACATGTAACGCCACTCGTGTGTTTTTTCGCCTACTTTTACTGCATCGGTAACAGAAAAGAGATTTTGTTCAAATGTTAAAAAAAAATTGGTTAAACATCGTTTATAAATAGTTTATTTACATGAAGAACGGATCTAATAAATAAACGTAAACATCAAAACAACACCCGGAACTCCGACCAAAATACAACAGGAAATATTATATGCATGTTAATTCCATGCATATAATATTCCCAAGTACATCCGAACTCAGAAGCCAGCAGCGTCGTTTTATTTTTTATTACACATAGCATTATTACGATAACTACCTATTTACAAGCAATTTTTGTATACGCTACCTTCATAATATCTTGAACAATAACATTTTTATGGTTTTCTCAAATAGTGTTATTATGAACTTTGGATTGTTAGTCTACTAATTTATTCCAAAGCAAACATTTTAATACTTCTCGTTACATCAATGTGCAAACTTATAATTGTTCACTGTAGATACCCCACTGTTATATCTGTTTCTGGCTTATTCTTAGCGCACTTTAAATGATGCTATAGCAGATAGTTACGGAAAGCGTTTTAATTTAGACCTCAGGAATTACTCCTGAGGACATCGCTTTTGTAAATACAACTAGGTAGTTCTGCCTATTTGTTGCCTATGACACGTATAAGCCGAAACCACTCATCAGGCGGATTGCATGCTGTACTTAAAATTTAAATAACTTTTTACTATAAGATAAAAGAAATATAATACAAATATTTACACATAAGATAAACACATACACTCGTACGTGTAACTATAATAATTCTTCTAAAACATACCGTTTCTACGTCCCCCGGTCTCTACGCGCTGTCTAATGACTACATAGAACATCTTAATTACTTCAATTAAACAAATAACAGCAGATAAGGAACTCTAGATGTCTCGTAACGACTGTCTACAATAATTTATTAGGACATTAGGATTAGAATGATACGGTAATGTTGTCATCAAGATGTTTTTTTTTATTTAAAGTTGGACATGTAGAGGGTCGTTCATTAAACGCTTCCTATTTTTAAATTTAAATAAAACAAAGTGTATGTGAGATATCATCGAATTTTTTTCATTCGTTTGAAAGACCTATTGATGCCATTATGTTTGGAACATAACATCGTTCAAATGTACGACACGGCTTCTCTGGGTATCCCATAAATTAGGCTAAATTTGATCCATGACATGGGTTCTGTTCGTTTTGAGGACCGCTGTGGTTTGTGGCTTATTCGCATACACCTGCAACTTAACAAAACCCTACAAGAAAAAATTACCGGTCAAATCGCAAGATCGATTCGGTGGCCAGTTTACATTACTTCCACGTAAGATGACCATGCCCTTAAATCGATCGTACATAATTTTCAATGTGGCGTGAGATATGTGGTACGTAGCGACATCCTGTCGAAAGTCCAGATCGTCCAATCCAGGCCAAAAGAAGGTGATAGTCATCACTTGACAGTGATGGCCTGGCTAGCGTCATTCTTAAAGAAATATGAACAGATGACGACGCCAGCTCAAAATCGTATCGTTCCAAATTCGACAATTTTATTTGTTCAGGTACCCGATCATCCAGAGATTGGCGTCATCGCTGAAGATGATTATTCGATAAAAAAATCAGCGAACACAGGTCGTCGTTCATAGTTGTTCTTGCATCGAATTTTGTACGGGTGCAGGCCCAAGTCACGACGCAAAATTCGCCAAGTTGTGGTCTGCGCAAGGTCGAGATCTTGTAAGCGACGCGAAATCGGCCGTACTGTACGTACCGTATAAATACACTCAATGTAATGAAATCGCTGTCTAACTAGTATAGAGATATTTGTTATCACACCAAGGGAGTGCCTTTTATTCTGTAAACATTTGTACCTACATAATATTGAATATCGAAAAACAACACCATTTCATGAATTATATAATTATTATATGAACTTTGCATCAAGTTTGAACCCTTCGCACAACAAAGTTCCTGATCAACTAGATCCTATTGAACATCATTGCTACTTAAAGCCTTATAAGATGAAAATGTAAGAAAGTTAATAATAGTGAACATACGTAGATGGAAGGAACGTAGTGAATAATAGTGTATCACCGCTGTGTTGTGGTTTGAAGGGAGTGGTTATGAAGACATACCCTAAGGAGCGTTCAAACTATTTAAGGATAATAAATCTTAGCGTGTCTGTGGCTTACATTTGGTTTTGGTTTTCACTTGATAAGGGATTGACATGATTTTTGCAGTTTGGTCAAATAATGACATAACTTTCGTAAATTTTTTTAAAATAGAGTTTTTACGCATTTTCCTCAAGGAGGGTTTACTAATTTACAGTAAGGGAAACAATGTTCTTTGAAAATTTTGAAATAACATAAAACAAAAAGAAATGAAAATTCCATTGTAAATCCCGTAGGACATGCAAAAGGTTCCTTTGCATGTCCTACGTTTCTACGCAGGCGTAAAGGTACTTATTTATAATCTTTTGGCGACCCTGGGGTTGAATGAACTTAGATTCCTCTTCATTGCACTGAGTAAAGTGGGTTAAATGGTATTGTAGCGCTCGCTACCAGTGTTACGAGCAGTGCGTCTTCAGGGGTCTCATCCGTACTTTATAAAGGAGAAAGAACTGTATCAGTTAAAGTTGCAAACACTGGTAGAACAAATCTGGAGTAACCTAAGCCACACCTATATATACCTAATTATAGCAGTAATAAGCGCTGCTGTATTATGCTTTGAAGGGTAAGTACATATATTAAGGAGGACAAACTTTTCAAGGCTTTTTAACTTAGTCTTTGCACCAGCGGTATCTACCGCTTATTGTTGCTTAGGATTTGATTTTTTTTACTAAAAAAACTATCTTGGTTATAATTAAATGTGATAATGTCAAATCTGTAGATGCGTTAAATGATTATTAATGAAATTATTAAATTTCAGTTATGTATGACATGTTACTTTTTTAAAACGCAGTGATTTAAGAAAAGAAAAACAATAATAATTAATCATTACATGGATTATATCTTCTACATTTACGTCACAAAGACATAAAATGCAAAACGTTACATTAAAACCGCTTAATGCTTTAACAAAATTACTGAATATTAAATTTTGTACCTACGATCTCATAAGATTAACATGGAATCATCGTACAGCATCATAATGTATGTTAAGTGTTATAAAGCTAATAAAAACTCAGTGCCTTATAATGCTTCACCAATTATGCCCGCACGATTTTTTAATTTTCAACAGGTTCTTGTTTGGCGATTTTAGTATACATTTTTCAGGAATAGGTTATCTATAGAATGTATTTATTGATCATCTTTAGTTTATGTCACTTCTTTAAATTTACTCGTAGAAGTGTATCGTAATAAAAAAAACTTAAAAAAATGCGGCCAAGTGCGAGTCGAACTCACAGGCGAAGGGTTCTGTAGCATTATCATTAAATAAAGTAGAATAGTTTTCCAACTATCAACATAAGTTTGATTTTTATAGTGTTTGTATGAATTACAAAGTTGTGTTATTCAGTCTTCGGTATGTTATTCTAAAAACTGTCAACCGTATCTTCGAACCAATTTTCGTTGAAAGTTTTCCTTGTCATCTACAACATATGTTTTATCCAGATTTTCACTCTCTTAATTTAAAAGCTAGAGGGGTGAGGGGAGATACATTTTACCGCTTTGAAAGGGCTATCTCTCAAACAATCGACTTTAAGAAAAAATGGTTTTAGAAACTTCTAAACGAAACTTTCTCGAAACCTAGAAATGTCATTTTTGAAGACCTTTCTATAGACACCCACACGTGTAGGTAAGATGAAAAAATTTTTTTTTGAGTTTCAGTTCCATGTATGGGGAGCCCTATTAAATTTAATATATTTTTATTTTTGTACATACTTCGGAAAGCGGTTTACAGAATACACTCACCTACCAAGTTTCAACTCTCTATTAAGACTACTCTTAATAGTTTCCTAATAAAGTGGATGTGACATACGGACAGACAGACAGACATGACGATTCTATAAGAGTTCCGATTTTTCCATTTGGCTACGGAACCCTAAAATGATCCCCACACGATATTATGCAATGTCAGACAGATTTTTTAATATCCGAAGAGCGTAGGATATACTAAACCTGTTGTATTGTTTGACTTTGTTTTTTAAGTTTTTTGCAAGCATTAAAGTGGTATATAATACGCTATGTAGCTTAAACATTCATTATTCGGTGTTTAATAACAACGTGCCACAAACATGTTTCTCAAAATCGGTGTACTATTTCTCACATGCTTATACTTATCTCTCTGTGAAGGCTATACTGGTAAGTGCAATTCAAATAATGCAAATGCAGTTAATTGATGATAATTATTATATTTATCATTAAACTGAATTAAAATTTTATATATTTGATATTATATATGCCATTATAAAAGACTTAAGACTTAGATTTAAAATTTAAGGAATTCTTTGCGTTATTAATTTCTGGTCGTTGTATCATTGCCCTAATATGTCATTTAAATTAATCTATTTTTAAAGTATCGGATTAAATGATACAATTTTTATCTATTTCATTACAGTGCAAAGCTTAAAAAAATGCAGTTTAAAGGACAGTGAATGTCAAAGGACTGTGTACCAAAATATGGTTAAGGAAATCGGTGCAAATGGTATTAAGGAATTAGACATACCACCTGTAGATCCAATTATCCTGAAAAATGTTTCCGTGTCTGTCTTGAACTTGGTCAATCTTACTATGGTTGATGGAGTAGCTAAGGGTATCGGGAAATGCATCTTCGATAAATTCGAGTAAGTATAGTTTCGTTTCGTTCGTGAGCCTGATAATGTATGCACGATTCATCCATTAGCCTCTTGTAGTTAAGTGCTGCACATAGCCTTCCCTAATAAGGGTTTTGCCAATAGCCACTGCGCCTGGCATACTGTTGGTGACCGCAGTGAGTGTCTATGATAGGCAGGAAGACTTTGCTGTCCTGGATTTACAGTAAGAGCAGAGTCTTCCTGTTCCTGATTTTTTTAAAATACCCTTGTACGCTTAGACCTTTTTTATTTTATCTAAAATATACTTTTATACAAGGTGAATTGAAAAAAATAATAATATGTTGCGGATACTTACGAAAATACCTTATTAAAATTAAATGATATTAGTCTAAAATCATGGATTGAAAATCTAGAAATAACTCATTAAGTAAGATAATTGAAACGTTTATACGAACCATGTAAAATAATACTTTGATAACTATTTCAGAATTGACATCGACAAGGGACAAGGATACCAAGAGATTACCTGCGACTTGATAATAAAAGGGCAGTACTCGCTTTCTGCTAATAGTCCGCTCGCCAAGGATTTGCTGGGTGATGGCGGACTTACAGGCAATGGAAAGGGAAAAGTTAAATTGGGTATGAATCATATTTTTATCTTAGAATGAAAGATTTATTGCCCGTGCTACTATTAATCTTACTTCCAGTAGTAACACGGGTAATTCAATTACTGTTGTTACTACTCCAGTTGTTAGAAATAACACGAAAATTGAAAAATTGCCAATGTTACTGATATCTTGAATGTCGAATATAAAATACGGATTATCCTATGCTTACGATTAAATTTATTTGTAGCGTTCTTTTTATATAGTGAGGGTTAGGTTGGAATGTAACATAAAAGAAAACAATATAAACGAGCAGTCCGCGGTGCGCCCGGGAAGCTCGTGCGCCCAGATCAAACGGGCAATAAACCGAAAGAAAGTTGGTGTAAAGATTCAATCTTTTTTCTGTAATTAAAACAGTCAAAGAATATGCAACACACCTAATATCAGGTAAGTTGTCACTAGTGCGTTCGGGCATTTGATTGAAACACAAAATTGCATTTGCATGGTATGGTAAGCCATGAAGCACCTTGTCTGGTCATATATAAACATTTTAAAGGTCAACATAGGCCACATACGAGCAACTGTTCGCAAGCGTTGCCAGGAGCGGAGAACGTCGTGTATGAAAGACTGGACGACCTCTTTTCCGACCTATTTACTGAGGGGCAACAATATTCACGCGCCAGGGGCAACACAAGAAGTGTTTCCCCTGGCGCGTGAATATTGTTTCAAGCCTTTTTTCAAGCAATTTTCAGAGGACACCTAGGCCCACTATCGAACATTCTTAATGGACATGGCTAACTTTTGTATGGCTCTCTGCTTAGTATCCCCTAATCTAGTGCTATTTCCTTTAGCCCACAATCTTTAAAAGGGTGCCCATTCCTCCTATATGCCATGGATGTTTAAACTGAGGTTCTATCCGTAAAGTAAATCCTTGTTGGCTCTGAAAAGTAAAAAATATTAGCGTATGCCACCTTTGAATATGAGAAACATTATAGTTTTTTTTCATCACATGATTTGGTCTTCGTACTTTAAAAAAATATTAATATAAAATACATTTATAATATAACTTAACTGGTTAGTTTCTGAGATATCCTATATAAAAATATTGAGTATGTACTAAGTAACTACAACTCTTATAATGTTTAAATCTTGTAACTGTATTACTTCATATTAAATTCTCAATTGTCGACTTCAAAAACCAAGAACATATTATTTTAATTACTTTTTTTTAGCTTTTGTTAGTTTTTGACCTTTTATAGCAGATGTAATTGTTGTCTACTTGAATTATAAGTTGATTTCATGTGAACCTAGTTTCGTTAAATATTATAGTTATAATTGATCATTTTCATAGTTTTATCAGGTATAATATTGTTATATTACATGTATATAAAATAAATAGTGTAAATTATTAAGAATATCAATTAATATGTAAACTTACATTCGAAGATATTTGTTATTTGGCTTTACGTTAATAAATAGTTACTTATTCTTTAATATGCTAAAATCGTTATGATTAAATAAAATATATTTACGTAACACTTTGTTATGAAATAGAAATTATCAAAGCAAACAGCGGTATCAGTGTGTTTTTCGCTCACATGTCTCCACATATATAATAAGGAAGAAATAATTTAATAAGTACTGTTACCTTTTCTGTTTATTAGCCGTTTTTTTTTTGTTTGGTATGACCTTTTTTCATTCCAATTTTCGATAACGAATTTCAGTTTCTGGAGAAATAAAAAATGTTATCTATTTTCTTTTATATATTTTTTTAATAATTATTGCTATACAGGGAAAATATGTTGTAATTTTAATCAACAATTTTGCAATTTCATTTCATTTTCAGAAAAGCTTCATCTGTCTTTTGAGTTTCCATTCTATCCTGTGAAAGGCAAGGATGGAGAAATATACATGAAGTGCATCTACAAGGACATTAAGTACAAGTACGATATTAAGGGAAAGGCCTCTTTTGCGGCCGATAGTATTTATATGGGAGATCAGAATGTCAGTAAGTATCTTTTACATTTTAGTCCATCCGAATTGTAATTGCCGTCCATACATATTTATGATCAACTGTGAAGAACGCTTTATACGTCTACATTTTTTAAATCTTTAAATGATCATTTTGTCATGATAAACCAGTTGATAATCCCTAATACTTGCACCTTTCTATCAGTATTTTTTAAGAAGGTAGAACGAGTATAGTTCGATCAGGGAGCTACCACCGCCACACCTATTTCTAGCGTAAAGCAATCCTTGCGTCTCGGTGGAAGGGTGTATTTGGCAATTATTTCTATATTAACATTTCTAGTAAAAATTAAGAATCAAAAAATTATGTAGTCTTATGTTAAGTGATCATTATCACTCATTCATAGACTCATTCTCTTGTTAAATAGTATTGGAATATAATCTAATTGTGATTATACCTCTCTTGTTTGGACTCCGAAAGCACTACCTTACGTGTCTCTGTCCTACAATTATTCCGATGTTATGATTTAAATTTCTTGTTAAGAACACTTATATCTGATGTACTAACTTATTGCTTTGGAACTAGAAAAGCCGGTGGGACTCCGATCCTACCTGAGGTTGACTTCAGTTGTCCATGGACGGAACTGGGTAATAACGTCATGTCCACACATTTTCTACTTGTAAATTATAACAAAAACAATTTAAAATATATGATTTCCTATTACTAAAGATAAGGTTGAAATTGATCGTGTATCGTATATTTGGCGTACTACTACCAAATATTAAGACATAAACAGGAAATGTGCTGTTATATTCCTACTACGTCGAATAATGTCTAAATATTCCACTCACACCACATTCATTTTCTAGGCATTTGGCATTGAAAAACTGACTGACTGAACACTAAAAACTTATAATAAATCGTGATGTTATTATGATAATAAAATATTAATAAGACGAGAGTGAAATTCGAAATCCGAAAAACTTAATATGTGGTTAAAATTAATTACACACATAATTTAGTCTATTTATAGTTACAAAGTTAACTTAAAATTTGACACTTTATAAGATGTTTCGAGACTGAGCGTTTTTTTTATTAAAAGTTAAACTTTATTGAAAATTACAATACAGATACATAATAACAAGTCTTTGTTAGTATATGAACACATACTAACTTATAGTTACGTTAGTATTATAAATATAATTACTGAATTTTCTGAACTGGAATAGTAACAAAACTGCATTTGAATGAATTAAAATAAAGTTATGGGTTACTTTAAGTAGTAATATTTTGTAGGTAGTATTTTTTACATAAAATCCGAAAATGTAATATTCAAAATGTAAACTGCAAAAAAATGTAACTTTATTAATAAATTTTCTTGATTTATATACAAAGTAACATTTAAAATCAAAATTGGAAAAAATAAATTAAAAGTTTCATATTTATTTTTAAATTGTTTTCGGAAACTCTTCAGCGTGGAACTGGACGTTCAATTTCGTTATTTGTTATATAACCTTGAAATAAAAATAGTCGCCATCTTTAAATAGCGCAAAATATCGACATTAAAAGTAATAAGTTGAACAGGTAAATAAGCTTCATAGAAGTATATGCAAAATTTCATGTAAATCGGGCTAATGGTTTGTATGTTATTGAGTAACAAAAAGATACACACCGTCTCATTTTTATATATTAGTATAGATATATGTTTTACTGTTGGATAAGATTGATTCCCTTCTCTGAGAAAGGGCTGCAGCACATTGAGTGATACTTAAATTCGTGCTGGTGCAGGACGGTATGGCTCAGTGATCGATCTATGTAGGATGTTTTTCAGATCCTTATTAGGCTTCCTATACTACCACTTGCTATTCTAAGAAGTATTTTTCAAAGTGTTGGTTGCAACCTCTTGAGAGGTTATGAAGGGTGTTCGCGACCTCCACAAGTTTCAGTAAAAAAAAACTATGTAAACGTTTGGCAACGTCCGTCTTAGGTACTGAATTATGTATTTAACAGATACCTAATTGTAAAACAAATAAAAATATCTTACAGATTTCATATTAATAACAAAAAATAAAATGTATCTTACAAACAACGGACGGGGGTCGTGCCACGAAAAAGGTTGAAAAATACTGCTCTAAAGA
>MOOZ01000554.1:544290-555677 GCA_002930495.1 Cecropterus lyciades | reverse complement strand
TTAAAAAAAGCAGTGATGGGCAAAAAGTAATTAAATTAACAATTACAAATTACAGTTACATTGTAATTATTAATCAAAATATTTTGTAACAGATTACAAAGGTAACTGATTACAATAAGTACTTATTGTAATTAATTACAAATTAATTTTATTACAAGTCAATCTAATTACATTATAACATATTACATATTTAATCTGTTACAAGGTTATTTTATATTTATATAAGTATTGGAACGTCTGCACTTAACAGAAAAAATCACCTTTTTAAATATTTGACAAACTCGAAAATGAAAACACACATTAGTATAACATATTTTTTATTCACTCCAAGTTTCATGTGAATCGAGTTCGCTGAAGCTAAGTTATCAACAATTTTCGAAAAAAACAGGGGTAATGTTGAGGGTTTTATTTTTTTTTTACGAAGAATTAAGTATTTTTGAAAAATAAAAGTAGCCTAAGTTACGCCTTATGATATCAGCTATCCGACAGTGAAAGTCTCAAGTCGTCAAAATCGGTCCAGCGGTTTCAGAGATTAGCCGGAACAAACAGACAGACAGACAAAAATTTTAGTAATTGCTGATTTGTTATCAGTATCGTATATACTTCGATATGCATTTGGTAAAAAACTCCGCCATGCGGGTCGTCTTAATATCACATAATAGTACATTTTAGTTTTGATAATTACTTAGGAATATAAGTCATAGATTAATAGTTTGTTATTAATAAATTATAAGTACGATCAGTTTATTATACAGAGTTATGTCATGAAAGATAACATTTATGAAATATATTTTAATAACTGCATAAAAAATTTAACCAATTGGACAACTATTTTTAAAAACCCAACTTTATTATAAAATTCTACTAACACTAGCCGTGCGAAGGTCTGTCGGACACTCGTGGAAGAAAGGAGAATACGACTTGCGTCTGAAATCGAGAACTCTTTGGATCTTGTCTCGACATGGATAATTAACCTTATTGAGTTCAAACCCACAAAGACACAGGTCTGCATTTACGGCTAAAAATCCCATTTGTCATAGCGCCAGAGTTTCATGAAAAGGAGAAGAGGATCCCATCAAAAACATAAATGTAAAGGCCAACTTTATTACTGTCTACTTAACCTACAAAAGAATTGAAATCAAAATAGGTAAGTTCAGAACATTATTTTGAAATTTTAAATCTTTAAATAAATTTGAAATACAATTTCTTGTATTGCTACAACAACAATGTTTTCCATTTAATAATATAACTGCGTTAAATTTCAACGGATAATTTATTTACACAAATTTACTTCATTTAGAATATAATTCAAGCTCAAAGTTTCACTTGGCTAGTTATTGGGTATAGAAAACCTATATATTTTATTGTATTTGTCTAATCAATTTATCTTCCTTACTTCGTACACTAATTACTGTATATATACATAATTTATTACTGTATATACATAATTAGTATTTGAGTTTAGCCAGTAAAAACTAGCTAAATAAATTGGCATCTAACAAACTGAACGTTCTTGACAGAATCCAGTAGGCACTTCACTTTATCTCCTTCTCCTTCTCCTTATAAGGGAGAGACACTACATTGAAAACATCTCGCATCTCTGGGCTAGAGCGCTTCAGTACCAACTGAACTTCAGGAAAGGTGCAAAAAGAGCTCTCTTTCAAAGCCGGCGATGCATTGGTGACTGCTATGGTGTTGAAAGTGTCCATAGGCAACGGTGATTACTTTCCATAAGAAAAAAAAGTGGCCTTTACAATTTCATCGCGTTTTTTTGGCAAACCTGAAGCTTAACCGGGACAAGAAAACTATGGGCTGGAAAGAAGCGATGGTTTTGGTCGCCGTTACCGGAGTCCTACGCTTCAATTTCCGGTTAAATAGACGCTGCGGCTGACCCCAGGTCACACAAATAAACGACTTAACAAGTACAGTGAGCTTACACTTGCAATTTATTAAGCCTTTATTATAAGTTAACAATCTGTGGCATCTGATGTAACATAATGTAATAGTTTTATTGTATCAATATCATTGATATTTCAAAATGGCGTTAATAGTACGTAACGCACTGAAATTACTTCAATCAATATAGTAAAGCGATTTAAAATATATAGTGACTAAATTATAAATAAATCTTAAAGATATCACTATTATCAATATTAAAACATGTTTTGAAAAATATTAAGGAAAATATGTGAAAAACCCGTTATCACTTAACTCGGTTTGTAAGTTTTAGTAATTTGTAGTAAAAACTTTTGTAATAAGTTTTATGTTGAAACCACGCAAACATACACACGTCGTCGACATATTCCATATGCACATGTATGCTCTTGATACATGTAAATATGTATTTAACATACATGTAACGCCTCCTGGGGAAGTCTGTGATAATAAGAAGGTTGAAAAAAGTAATAAATTTAACAAAAACTATGCACGAAGATACATTGTATCTCGATACACATTTATATTAAGTAGGTATGTAGGTAATTGATTTTACCTCTTGAATATTGTATGAACTTTGTTAAGCGATCTCATAAAAGTCAATTAAAAATAATTATACAAAGTAAAGAAAACTACACATTACACACTACTACAAATTAATCACAGCAAATAATTTTACGTATATAATCTCAGGGTTATTTTGTATAAAAAACGCGTTTTTGTTTCATTTAATAAAATGTATATTGCGGCTATAAGATTTGAATATATATAAGGGATTGTCTAACAGTATTTGTATTGTGTGAAACGTAATCATATCGTACAGACCGTCAGAAAAGAACCATGTTTGTTTTAAAAACACTTACGTTTTTCATTTGTGCCGTTATATCATTTAGTGAAGCTAAATTTGGTAAGTTATAAATATTATTACTGTATCTTTAGGATATGAAATTTTCTGCATTATGAGATGGTAATAAGGTGTTTTAAGAAGGTTGCAGTGGTGACATAGGTAGTTATCGTATATTTTTCAGTAATATTTGCTGCCTCTGCAACAATTTATAATATATATTTACTATTTTAATATATTTCATGATTGTAATACTTATGCGCAAATTAAAAATAATATAGCCTGTATTATTCTTCTTCTTCTTGACACAAATTTAACGATACGATTTTAATTTAAAAATAATGCATATAGGCCAACGTGTAGTAAGAAATCTATAACATATAGAAATAAAAAAATTAATAAAAAGTAAGGAGGACAGTTAACAAAGTGAACATCAAAGTTTAAATTTGAGGCAAATTTAAATTTTATGAGTCTCTGCTATAAACTTGTACATTTGCAGTTTGCTTCTTATATTTAGAACCCACCTACATAGTCCACGTTCTCCTTCTCGACCTCCAATCCCAATACCAATCCAATCACCATATTCATGTTTATGTCTAACCTCCCAGACCCAAAAATGAAACCAATCTGAAAATAATGTGGCAAATATTTTTATTATTTACAGTGGATACTCTTAAGAAATGTAGTATAAAAGATAATGATTGCCAAGGAAAACTCATTACCTCGTCAATACTGGCCGTAGCTAATACTGGAGTTAGTGAACTAGGCATTCCTCCTGCGGACCCCTTTGAGTTTAAAGATATAACCGTATCTTTTTTGAATATGATGGAACTGACAGCGACTGAAGGAACGTTTAAAGGAGCCAAAAATTGCGTAGTGGAAAAATACACGTAAGTAAAATAGTTTTAGGACATGTTATGTCTAAGTTTTTTAAAAGTTTTTTAGTAGCAGGAAAAATAAAATATATAGAAACTGTATAGCAGTAAAGTAGAAGCAGAGAACATATATTTTTTTCAGTAGTAGTAGTAGTCGCTTTTATACTTTTTTATTACGATATATATAATTTTTGTTGCAGAACTGAAATTGAAAAAGGACATTCAGAAATGACACTAATTTGTTCTCACCTCACCATCAAGGCAAAGTATAAGGCATCTGGTTCGAATCCAGCTCTAAAGAACTTGTTTAATGGTGATTCTATTCACGGAGAAGGAAATGGCAAAATTAAAATTGGTACGTGGTTATTTATACCTCATCATAAATGAATTAATAACAACTATTAATATTTAAATAAATGTAAATAAATAATAAAAATATTAATTCATTTATTAATATAACAATCACGAAAAATGCAATTTTTTATTATATCATATTTGTTTTTAATCGGTCATTACAGAGAAACTGAGGTTAAACTTCCATTATTTTTATGACGTCGAAAAAAATAAGGACGGCGATGTCTTCTTCAACTGCAAATTTAACAAGACAGTTTACACGTATGAGATATTGGGCAAAGTCTCATTTGATGCTGACAACATCATGGTGGGAGAATCAGATGCAAGTAAGTATAAGAAAACAGAACTATTTATTTAATGTCTTCATACAGCAAAGTTACAAGACATATAGTCCTGTGGATTTTTGTAACACCAGCCAATACTTCACCACATTGTAGAAGACTTCTTTCAGATCTTTTTTACAAATACTGATATAATTATAAAAATAGCTATAGTGTGAGGACTTTGAGATAGATCGACAGTAAAATTACATGAAAAATATTTGATTTACATGCGTAACAAAAACTTAGTCAAATGCATGCGCAACACAAAGTACTCAAACGTAAAAAATGAATATTGTCACAGATATATTTATTTAGTTAGTAATTTATTTGTGCCTAATAACAGCTGTGTTAAGCGCGTCTATGTTCTGATTGAAGGGTGTGATAAGGGATGTCTTATTTATCTGCGGCGTTTCAACTTAGTTCTCATTGGTAGCAACGCATCTATGGCCAACCTCGGGTAAGACTCTGATCTTCTCTATGGTTGATTACAACTGTCCATGCGTGAAGTTGGCCACTTACTGCATACTCGTTTGCTACTTTTGTATAATGAATAAAAAATGTTTCCGTGACAAATTTCACAAAATACGATATAGTCATAAAATTTATATATTTGCTTATTAAAATTAAAATGATCAAATTACTTAATAGGTCAAACAGACTTGTACTTCATGAATGGGATAGAGTAATAACCTTAATGTTTACCATTCTGAACATTAATAAATTTGAATTAGTCACTAATTGTTTCGCAATTTTTTCATTAATTTCGTAATTTTCGTTCTTTATTAAACCTACATGTCTTGTTTCTTTTTGCATATGCAAAATACCCGTAAATAGCTCACAAGAAATATTGTACCATGAAAAGACATAAATATTGTGGAAGTTATGAGGTTCACGTATAAAGTAATGCAAAAAATATAGGTGAATCCTTAATTGTGTATAAAACTGCTAACATAAAGTGATTATATGTCGTCGTTAGAACATAATAAATAGACGCTATTATGCATATATGAAATAGTTCAGGCAAAATACAGCTTTTGTACACTAGTATAATTTCAGTGTATTTGAAGGGTAATTTTATTATGTCGATTCTTATAATTGTAATATTTTGACTATTAGCTGTGGCCTTGGCAAGTTCAAATATAAAGTATTTCCAGATTTACAAGTAAGATATTTTTGTCAGTGGAACTCATTGACATAAATTACATACGGTTGTCGGTTTTATTTGAGTATGAAAAATAAAAGTAGTTAGACTATTTTACTACTTATTAGAGCATAAACACCTTATATATAAAAAGAGCTTTTAATATTATTTTCACGGACAAATATTTCCAATATCGGGCAGTAACATTGAAAATTGAAAATCAAGATCAACGACTGAAAAATTAAAGAAAGATATATCAGAAAAGCTTTCCTATGTGTCACTAATTAAGCTGGCTTCAGCAGATGTCTTTCAGTCGAGTGGTAATATCAAACTACTAAGGCAGTATCTGATGGCCTTAGATCGAACAGCATATACACAATGATAAGTTCTTTTACGAGTCTTTACGAGAGATAGTCGACTGAAGGACAAAACTGTAACAATGTAAGCTGCCCTAGCTGTTGATAAAGGCGAAAAAATACAAAAATATTTTAAGCTAAATTTACTAACGATAAGTTTTGCTAATATCCTAGTAATATGAGTTCTATAATAACAAAGTAAGATTTTGTGAAAACTGACTGAACTTTCGTGACTTAGTAGTTTAAATCTGCAGTTGACAACGTTTCAGCAACGCAGAATACATAATAGGTACCTTAGGTAATGGCGGGCCGCATTTTACAAATACGATAACGCATACTGACCTGTAATGTTAGTTAATATAATGATCAATAAATAAATAATTAAAACGATCATAGCCACTCACTAGCACATAGACGAATACACGAACACGAAGACCAAGATCAGCAATTTAAATTCACCATTCAGATAATATCTGTACAGCCGGGAATCAAACCCGGAACCCACTACTTATCAGACCGGTATGGTGACCGCTGCGCCACGCGGGTAGTTAGGAAAAAAACGGTCGTCCACATAATTTGATGGCGTAAACATTGGTTCTAGGAATGTCCATAGGTTGTATGGAAAAGTTCTAGAGACGCGCGGACCACAAATTTAAGCTGGGTTGACGATAACTCCTAGTTGCGTC
This sequence comes from Cecropterus lyciades, assembly GCA_002930495.1. Classification (NCBI taxonomy): domain Eukaryota; kingdom Metazoa; phylum Arthropoda; class Insecta; order Lepidoptera; family Hesperiidae; genus Cecropterus; species Cecropterus lyciades. The sequence goes on along the minus strand of MOOZ01000554.1, from coordinate 549,163 downwards.
ATGATTTTAATTCAAATGACTACAGCACAAAAAGTAACAAAGTGCATATTTTTACACACAAAAAAGTATAATTACCTCACGTGTTACAATTTTGAGCTGTAAAAACAATGCATTTTACATACATTAATCGCATTAAATAATACATTCCAGAATGATATCCATATTTTTCATGTTAATAGTATGTTAAAATAAATTAGTTTTTTTTTGTTTATAATTAACTAACTTATAATTAGAATAATTTCAATAAAATTACAAGTACCTATTTATTATTAGCATTTTTTGCTAATTGTAACTTTGATTTTTATATTGTCACAACTGTAAAAATCACGTCTATATAGATAGTCTAGGCTTATACTACAAATAATCTTACAATATCTGATATGTACAATGTCTTTATTACAGTAATTAGGTTTATTTTATATCCAGGTTAACCTTATTTATTAATTTACTTATATTACAGAGTGAAACTGCAGAACAGGTTGCTAAATTATATAAAAAAAAATCAGAAAATCAGAAAATACAGATTATATGTCCCAGTTGTGCAAACATTTGTAGTTTTAGCAAGGATCTATATATTATTATTACTGAGCCTTATTTTTATTTATGTGTCGTGGCAATACAATACATCTTTATTGTACACCAAAAGAAACATATAACAAAAATAAAAGATATATAATGTAAGGTACAACAGGCGGTCTTAAGATAGCGATCTCTTCCAGACAACCTGACTTGGTATGTTGAATAATATTTCACGGTTCTGAGTCAAGCAGAATGAGAAATATTTAGGTGATTTCCGAAGATATGTCTGAAGATTGGCAAGCATAGTCGACAATATTTGCCTTTAAAACCGATATTAAAAATTATAACTCACACTTAACTTCGGGTGATTGTTTATTAGGTTGTGTCTCTAAAAATCAATACCGAACTTCAAAGTGTATAGGGAGATATTTGAAATTATTATTAAAGGCACATGTGTTTTAAAACTCGCCTTATTTTCTGAATATGTTAAGCTAAAAGGCAATAAAATTGGTGATTTTAATCAATAAAGGAAGCAAGCTTCAGGGATCGATAATATACACGTTGCTATCTACGGAATTAATTGGAAGGCCTGCTATTCTATATATTTAACAACCACATACATCCACATTATCCGGAGCTTTTGGAGGTTTTGCTGTTTTAATGCAGAAATATGTACCATAGTACCTCAGTTCTATAATAACAAAATAAAATGACAGGTGTCAAATTTTACCAGTCTACTAATAATTGCTTTTCTTCACAGCTAAAGAAGTGGTAGGATTTATGAATGAGAACTCCAAATTCATAATAAACACCTTTGGTAAGGTCTTCATAGACAAGGCATTGGAGGTGTTATATCATTACTTGGATATATACTTCACCAAGGTTCCAGCGAAGTACTTCGTCGAAGAAGATTTATCCCAGTACGTTAAGAGCTAAAACGCTTATAACATCATATACTATGTCTAAACAATACCGTATTATTAATAATACCTTGTCAACATTATATAGTTAAATTTCATATTTTAAATAAAAATGGATTTACATTTTGTACACATAAATAAAAATATGTAATGAATACATTGTTTTAATATACACTAAATGGGTTTTAGTTAACGCAAAAAATATCAATTTCCCTAAAATAATTTTTGCAATGTGCAAGTCCCTAAAATAAATTTAGCAATCAACAACGAAAAAAACCAAGAAGATTTTTGTAAAATATGATAGTCATCAGGATTTTATTTTGAATACATATATACCTTTACATAGTTATAAAACAATTGCAGTGGATTTTTAAAATCGTACATTTAAATTGCGAGCTTTTTGCTTGATCGAGTATAGGTCAGATCCCAAGTGTAGGGCTTGGTAAAAAACTTCATATTGCTTCATTAAAATATTACATAGCAAATCTCGTCTATGATATCAATTTTCCAAAATTTCAGTTATTTTTGTAAATGCTGTACAAATATCGGTGAAAAATGGTTGCATCTCGATTAAAAAATAAGGATTTTGATTCTTCAAATTTCTAGTTTCAACATCTTTTAGCGAATAGAAATCTTAAGGTTATATATTTTTTTATTTAAATATATTTTAAAAAATATAATCTCAGCAATACATGATTGCACCGAAAATGAAAGACCATTGTAAAAGCTGGAAGAAATTTTCTATAAGATTCTGCCACGATCTTGAGAACATATTTTCTTTTACTTTATATAAAATTTGGAAAAATAGGAAATAGCGCAATTTATAGTTTGCATGAACATGATTAGTATGATGACATGTTGAGTGAATGTAAATGTTAACGAGAGAAATGGATTTACATTTGAATATACCCTCAAAAACTCTGCAAAGATTCATTAACGCCATGTTAATCAAAAATGGCGTTAATTTGCGTAACGCACTAAAATTAGTAAAGTATAAATATAACTTAAAAATATCACTATATTTAATATCAAATCATGTTTTAAAAATATGTGGATAGAGATAAAATATACGTATGTGCAAATCTCATTATCACTTACTCGGTTTGGAAATTGTAGTGATTTGCAGTTAAATTGTTTGTAATGAGTTTCAAGTCTATAAAATTTAGATGATTCATCTCTGCTGTGTCGTATACAAATTTTTTAAAAGAGGTTATTGGGTTTCCACGGTCTTTCCTGTCAACGAAGCGCCGGCCGTCTTTATCGGCACGCGGCTCTAAATGATGTTATCCGGAGGGCCCTTGTCACTGCCAACGTATCGGCTCAATTACAGCGGAATGGTTTAGTACGTGGCGATGGTAAGAGGCCCGATGGATTAACTCTTATTCCCTGGAAGAATGGGAGGTGTCTTGTGTGTGGGCTACTTGCGTTGATACACTGGCACCTTCTCATAGTAATATCTCTTCCTGGGCAGCCGGTGTCGTGGCGACCGATGCTGAAATTCGCAAGTGCCAGAAGTATGACTGATGACCTGATGAAGACTTAATTAAAGATTACATATTTCTGACATTTGGCGTTGAAACTATGGGACCTTGGGGATTAAATTCTAAATTATTTTTTAAGCATTTGTTCAAAAGTTTAATAGAGTCAACGAATGATTAGAATGCTGGTACATACTTCGGTCAATGAATTAGCCTCGCTGTTCAACGAGGTAATGTTGCCAGCATTCTGGGAACTCATTCTAGGGACAGCAATTTGGACGCAGCTTTTTATATTTAATCTGGAAATTTGTTTCTCTTTATATTTTAGTGCATTTTATTGTTAAAATAGTTAGTTAATATTTTGTTACTTCCAATTTAATAATAAATTACTGCTGCACTTCAGCTATATTTTTGCTTCCGGATAAGCAGGTACATGAAGTACCTCGGCCTAACACTGGACGGCCGTTGGAACTTCGACGAGCACTTCAGTCGTCTCGTCCCCCGAATTCATAAGGTAGCGGATGCATTGCACAGACTGCTACCAAATCTCGGGGGACCAAGGGAAGAAGTCCGCCGCCTCTATGCGGGGGTGGTGCGCTCGATTGAGCTCTACGGGGCGCCGGTCTGGTCAGACAAGGCATCCCGCAGCCGGCGCCGTGCGCGGAAATTAAATTCCGCGCAACGTACGATCGTAATTCGAGTCACCCGCGGGTATCGTACCATTTCGTACGAGCGACATCCTGGCAGATATGGACGCATAAGATCCGCGTCCTCCGCCAGGGGACTGATCCCTTTGACGAAGAGACGGTGGAAGTGCTTCGGAGGAGAGCCAAACGGCGTGCTCTGAGGTGCTGGCGTGATCGACTCTTGGAGCCACGTAACATGCGCCAGCGGCTGGTCGACGCTATTGTGCCGAACTTTATGGCATGGCTGAAAATCAACGGTCGAGTGATCTACCGCCTGACTCAGATACTTACCGGACATGGCTGTTTCGGTAAGTATCTGAACAGGATACGGGGAGAAGAGACGGCCCTCTGTCAGCATTGTGGGCACGACGAGGATTCCGCATAGCACACGCTCCAGTACTGCTCAGCTTGGGAGTCTGAGCGGCGGATCCTCGTCCAAAAAGTTGGATCGGACCTTTCTCCGACGGCCATCGTCGTGGCGATGATTTAGCGCAAAGAGACCTGGGACGACATGATCACCTTTTGTGAACACGTGATATCTGCAAAGGAAGACGCTGGACGGGCCAGGGAACGCGCTGAATCCGCTCGGAGAAGGAGCTGCCGTGGGCGCAGGTAGAGCTGCATGGCGCCGTGTCCCTGTAGTTCCGGGGTTAGGCCTGTCGTAAGAGGCGACTAGAGGAGTGTGGGAGTCAAGCAACCCGGGAAGGACGGCGGTAAGTGTGGTCGCATACCGTCGTAAGAACCAGACGGTGCGGTGGGCCCAGCCGCTCACCTGGGTGGAGCCCGATGGGGCAATGCGCTTAGAGGACTCCGGTTGTGTTCCTTTGGAGATCCCGGAGTCCTCTTCGCAGCGCCGAGTACGGCCACCGGGGGGGTTTTAGTGCGGTAAACATCCCACATTACCTGGCGTCGGGTACCTTTCGAAGGTTTCCCCCTCGAGAATTTTGCTATAACTTAATCTATTATATACCATGAACTTAATATATTATGAAAGGCATAAATTAATTAGTGTATTATTTAATGTAAACTTAAAACATTAAAAGTAACACTTACTGTAACTTAAAATAAAAGTATAAGAACAAAAGAGATTATTATGTTAAAAGCTGCGTGCTTTTAACTTAATAATCTCTTTTGAACGTACTACTTGTGTACGTCTTTAACGTACACAAGTAGTCAATATATCTCATACACACATATTCACTATCATACATATGTAAATATATTTTCTATACATATAACGCCACCTGGGCAAGTCGGGTAATAAAGAGAA